>JASVEL010005449.1:0-88593 GCA_032618575.1 Nicotiana noctiflora | reverse complement strand
CAGTAGCACCGGATCTCCGAAAATCGAACATGCAGTCCGAAGAACACAAACACAATCAAATAAGAGAAAACACAGAGAGAGTTGAAATACACTGCTACGATTAACAATTAAATCCAGTCTCAACATGTTCCAAGAAATTCAATTAAGACAAGTAGGCATTTAGACAGTTAATCATATCTAATCATGCTTCCCTAGCTAACATATGATAATTATTGGCATTAAACCAATCAAATAACATAGATAACACTGATTGAGCAATTCAAGTAAAGTGGATGTTTCAACAATTTGTGTAAGTACACGCCCGTCACCTCGCGTACAAGGTATTAAATCACACATAATATATCATAGGGGAGATGATCCCCCACACAAGGTTAGACAAGTCACTTATCTTAATCCCGGTACAAAACCACTAAGAAATAACTCCCTTTCCATGAGTATCCGACTCCGAGTGGACCAAATCTATTCAAACCAATTAAATAGTGTAAATAACATCACAAGTAACTAATTACACTGATAAAATTAAAGCTACGGCGCGAAAATGGGTAAAATAACAAAAATACCCCTCCAGTCATAGGCTCAGAATCGAAATATTTTTACGTTTACAGAACCCTCGTACTCTCACGAGTCTGTCCATATAAAATTCATCGAAATCAGAGTTCGTTTACTCCTCCAAATCATAAAAGTTTGTTCTAAGAAACTTACCCCAAATTACACCCAAAATCCAAAATTAAAGGAAGAATTTGAGTTTAGATTAGTGAATTAAATTCATAAGGGAGTAAGAAATCATTCCCAACAATTGCCTCTGAAAAAATTTCGAAAAATCACCCCAAATCGAGCTCCCTAGCTTGAGTTTTTGTCAAAATGGTGAAACCCTCGCAGATGAAATTCTTATAACTGTTTCTGTCTGCCGATTAAATTACTCTATGCGATCGCATAGAACAAACTTTTCTGCCTTCAAATTTACCTTATGCGATCGCACATATCACATTACGATCGCATTGATTTATAAAATAGCCTTATGCAATCGCATTCCCAAATCCGCGATCGCATTGAACAACAATAGAACCTTGGGACCCCTAACCCTTACACTATGCGATCTCATAGTACCCTCTACGATCGCAGAGAACAAACCTTCACAACTATGCAATCGCACAATCCATTACGCGATCGCATAGAACAAATCTGAGCCTCCTCCCAAGCCTTCTATGCGATCGCATCACCCTATTGCGATCGCATAGAGCAATCGTCTGCAACACTCATGACAGCAAATTTGACATGTTCATCAACTCAAAATGGTCCATTGGACCCCCCCCCCCCCCGGGACCTCAACCAAAACCACCAACCTACTCCAAATCACGATATGAACTTGTTCTAATCATAAAAACATATCATTAAACACAAAAATCATCAAATCAGCAGATTCAAGCCTAAGTTTCAACCAAAACTTCTGAAACCTACATTTTATCAAAACCCCAACCAAACAATGTCCGAATGACCTGAAAATTTGCAAAAATATCCAAAATCACCCAACGAAGCTACTGCAACTGTCGGAATTCCATTTTGACTCCCGGATCAAAATCTCACCTATCGATCGGATTTTAAAAAATTTCAAATTTCGGCATTTCAATCCTAAATGAACTACGGACCTCCAAAATACATTCTGAAACGCTCCCAACCCCGAAATTGCCTAACGGAGCTAACGAAACCATTAAATTTCTGTTCCGAGGTCGTCTTAACACTGTTACGAATACGGACCATTTTTTACCTATTAAGCTCTCATTTAGGGACTAAGTATCCCAAAACACTCCGAATTCTAGAACCGAACATCCCGACAAACCAAAATAGCATAAATAAGCTTAGGGAAAGCAGTTAATTGGGTATCGGGCCGTAAATTTGAAAAACGACCGGCCGGGTCGTTACATCTCATTATCGTTTTAATAAAAAGTCACGTGAAAATATAATATGGGAGTATTTTAATTATTTTGAAAATATATTAACAAATTTAAATAATACTTGAATATATTTTTAGCAAAACGACACAAGAAAATAATACTAATAAAATGTAAACTAATAAAACGTGATGCCACATGAAAAGCAAAAATACTAATAATGAATAATGCAATGATGAAAAGCAATAATAAACAAAAAGGGCATAGTGTAGAAAATTGCCTTTCTACTATTGTCTATTGGTTGCTTTTGCCACCCGTTACACTTTTCGGTCATTTCGTCCCTACCGTTAATAAAGTTTGAAAAATTACCCCTAACCCTAATGTCCCTCCATTGTGGCATCTGACCCAATAATATTTTGTCCATGTGAGAAGCCAAGTCAGCAAGTCCACCAAATAAAATGCTACGCCAGCGTCCGTATCACCACTTTTAATAATATCTTAGTTATTATTTTTTTTTTACAATAACGAGACACAGTAGTATCACCGTCCACCACCCCTGCGCCTTCATACCTCTCAATGTCTTCACTACAAGCCGATTCAACTATGAAACCACATAACAGCAGCTGGAAAAACCCCTCGCCGCCAAGAAATCAAAGGCAGGAAAAAACTCCCCATGAACGTCGCTGCCACAGGAGACAAGAAGAAAAAAAGGGCAAAGAAGTCAATTGGACTTACAAGATCTACATTTTTAAGGTGCTTAAACAGGTTTATCCTAATATGGGTATAACGATATCTTCGAGAAGCTTGCCCAAGAATGTGTTCTAAAAAAGTTCTGCTTGCTCAGGAGATTTTTTTGTCATTTTTCTATTACATCTCTTTCTTCCTTATCAAATCACCATGTCACCTCCTTCAGAACCAGAAAATCCAACAAACAATCTAGACAAAATAAAATAACATAACTATATTTGAATTTTTAGATTTTGAATTGAATTCATGTGTTCATTACTGCTAGGTCAGATTCAAGTAAGAGATTTAGAAGCCCATTATCGAAAATTTAAAGCCTCATCCTGGGTTGGAATTTTATGCACATGAGGTTGAATTAAACTTTAAGGAGTGATTTAGTAATTGTTATAGGATTGAAATTTTGTAAAACCTAGTTGAAAATTAATGTTAAACATGGTTTATCGGCTTCACCATTGTTGAAGTTTAAGAGTTTCATATTTGAAAATTTCTTTTGGAAGTTGTTCTAATATTGAATGGTTGTAGGTTTGAAAATTATTTGTATCAATCATGTGAGAATTATTTCTTAAAAGATTCTAAGGGAGAATGAAGGGTCTTTGTCTATGTGATCTGATTTAAATCTCTTGCCGGAGAACGGGGTTGTTGTTTGAATAATGAAACATTAAGAAGGACAAAGGAGACGAAGAGGGGAGTCAGTACCGTGGAGGTTAGTTCTGCCCGTTGAAAACTTTTCGGTGAAATACTATAGTTTCCGGCGATTTTGGTATAAGGTGAGGGAGAGAAGATGAGATAAAGGGAGGAGAGGTGAGGAGTGGGGGGTCGTTATGTTTGGATATTAATTTGGTGGGGTCCATGACATGGCATCTGACCTGGAAGCTGACGTGGATAAAATTGATGGAGTCAGCTGCCACAATGGAGGGACGTTGGGGTTAGGGTTAATTTTGTAAACTTTGTTAACGGTAGGGACAAGAATAGCCGAAAAAAATAACGAGTGATACAAGCAACCAATAAACAATAGTAGAGGGACATTTTAACCCTTCTCCCAATAAAAAATATAGAATGTTGAGATTTATTTAAATTTGAGATGAAAAAGTGCCTTTCTAATAATGATGATAAAAGTCACATAATAGATAATACCACATAACCAAAATCTAATAAAATTAAAACCAAAAATATTGAACAATGAAAGAATTTCAAATAACGATTAAATAGATTTTCTCAAAAAATCTAAAACTTTATTTTAAAAATATAGCCATAAAATTTATTTGAATTTAAGATGCGAAAGTATATTTTGAATTATGATGAGAAATTCATATAATGGAATATATAAAATAACTAATATTATAATAGATAAAGGCAAGCCGTTGGAGAGAGGGGTGGGCATAATACCGACTGAACCGAAAAAACCGGCCAAACCGTGAATTTCGGTTTTTCGGTTTCGGTTTAATCGGTTTCGGTTTAATCTGTTTTTCGATCGGTACGGTTATAAAATTATTAATTTTTAGTTTTTCGATGCGGTTCACGGTTTATGTAATTTGGTTTTCGATTAAACCGAAAAATCAAAATTTAGGGGTATTAGATATTTAGATTATTAGTTCTATGTCTCTATCCATATAAGTTATAACTTATAAGTTATAATCAGTATTGTGAGAGACTGGCGGTGCTGGGCATGAGGAGAGGTAGAGGGAGACCTAAGAAGTATTGGAGAAAGGTGATTAGGCAGGATATGATGCGACTTAGGATTGCTGAGGACATGGTCCTTGACAGGGGATTGTGTCGAGCACTAAGGTTTTAGGTTAGGTTAGGGGGAAGTTGGGAATATTTCTACATCACGCTAGAGTGAGACTAGACAGTTAGTAGTTAGTACTGATGTAGGGCTTTATATTATAGATATTAGTATACTTTCCTCTTTCTTGTATTTCATATATTCCTTATATTGTTGTTATTTTATTATTTATGTTATTTTATTTATGTTGTGTATTTTATGTAATTTATTATGAGTTCAGTGCTAGTACCAATATATCGCCACTTATTTTTGTCACATGTTTCCTTCTTGAGCCAAAGGTCACCTGAAAACAAACTCTCTACCCTGTGGGGTAGGGCTAAGGTCTGCGTACATATTATTTTCGCAGACCCCATTTGTGGAATACGCTGGCTTGTTGTTGTTATTGTTATAACCAATATTGTCTGAGCCCACCTCACTCAATTTACCGTCATAGAGTCATAGACCCAACTTAAAATTTTAGATTTAGGTTTCCTCTTCCTCGATCCTCAGTTCCTCTCCTCTGCGACTGCGTCTGTGAGCTGCGACTACGAACTATGCGATTGTTCCTCTTCGGCTCTTCCTCAGCTCTGTGCGACTGCTGCCTTCTTCCTCGCTTACAAGTATTTTTGTTTTGAATGATTTGTTCTCTTTTTTTGAATACAAGCAATGACATTTTCGGCTAAATCATTCTCTTGTTTTGAATACAAGTATTTTCGGCTACAAGCAGCGACATTTTCGGCTACAATTTCATCTTGTTTTTTCTATTTTTGTTGCTCTTTATTTTGAATGATTTATTCTCTATTTGGAATGTTATCGAGTTAAATAATCATCCTAACCTTCTAAAGATAAAGGAAAAAAGAGAAATGAATTTCTAATGATGGGATAATATATGCACAATTTTATTGCACGCAGAGACAAAGCATATAGCTATATGAATATGTTCATTTTTCATATATAATATTGTTTGACTCCAAAAAGTCAAGTATTACTTTATAGGCCTAAAACAATAAAAAAAATAAAGAAGAGGTAAATCGTAATCGAATATAGTAAACCTAGATGTGAGATCGGTATAGTTATCACTAATAAGATGTTGCAGAATGAAGAACTTCAAGAATAGTTGTTTGTCAAAGTTGAGAAATATAGAGCGAATGAGATAATTATATTATTTGATAATAACACCTGCCTTTTACAATGGGGAGGACCCCTTTATATAGAAAGGGGTCTCCTTCAGAATAATAATAAAAAATATTGGAGTGTAGTCGATGTCCTCTTAGTGGGGACGTCCGATCGTGAGTGACGTCATCTGTGTCCCTACGTCTAAACCGTACCCATGCCACAAGGGATATATAAGGAAGGTCAAATCCTCTGGTTGTGAGGGCGTGAAGGGTCACATTTGACCCCATACAGTTAATCCCTTCGCTCGTTGGAGGCGTATGCGGCATACGTCTTCAATGGGCGAAAATGTCGATTCGATCCTTTGAAGAATTTTTACCTTGGTATGAGGACAGCGACGTGATCAGGAAAACGGGGGAAGTACACGGCGTTGTTTGATTCGTTGACACGTGGTCTACTTTTTGAACTGACATCACAGCCGGCATGCGTCATGATTATATATGCTTCCGAGATGGTTCAGGGGACGATTTGACGTTTTGGTTTCTCGTCCCCATTTTGTCACGACCCTAGTTCACTAATTGTGAACATGTCGTGATGGCACCCAGTCCCCACGACTAGGTAAGCCTAACGCGTTGCGGAATATACAAGTTATAAATACTTAAATAAGAAACAGCGGAAAAATAGCATAAAAGATATGTAATCCGTGCCGCTTGGCACATACATCCATCACACAGTGAATAAAACACTACCAAGATCCGGAACCCCACGGTAACACAGACTAAAAGAGAAAATACAACTGTGGCTCTATGTGTAAAGAGTATCTAACAACGAAATGAAGGAAAATGTCAACTAGTACTACTAGAATAGAAGGAAAGCCTCCGGATCTGCGGACGTAGCAGATCATACCTCGAGGTCTCCAGAAAAGCTGCGGAAATCACCTAGCACGAGCCTGCTCTGATGTACCTGGATCTGCACAACAAAAGTGTGCAGAAGAGTAGCATGAGTACACCACGGCGGTACTCGGTAAGTGCCAAGCCTAACCTCGATGGAGTAGTGACGAGGTAGGTCAGGGCCCTACTGAGAAAAACAATAATATAATGATGATAACAAAATAAACAGTTTAAATGATACTAATTTCCGAAATAACAATATTATGATGATTACTGCAACTGTCTACAATTAAGCTAACAACAAATAACCAAATCCAGGATCTGTGGGAATTGAACCCACAGTCCCATTCTCAGTACCTCTGGGTCTCCGGGAATCGAACCCGCAGCCCATGTCTCAATAATATCTCAATAACTCAGGATCTCCGGGAATCGAACCCGTAGTCCACATTTCAATAATCTCAGGATCTCGGGAATCGAACCCGTAGTCCACATTTCAATAATCTCAGGATCTCGGGAATCGAACCCGTAGTCCACATTTCAATAATCTCAGGATCTCGGGAATCGAACCCGTAGTCCATATTTCAATAATCTCAGGGATCTCGGGAATCGAACCCGTAGTCCACATTTCAATAATCTCAGGATCTCGGGAATCGAACCCGTAGTCCACATTTCAATAATCTCAGGATCTCGGGAATCGAACCCGTAGTCCATATTTCAATAATCTCAGGATCTCGGGAATCGAACCCGTAGTCCATATTTCAATAATCTCAGGATCTCGGGAATCGAACCCGTAGTCCATATTTCAATAATCTCAGGATCTCGGGAATCGAACCCGTAGTCATATTTCAATAAATCTCAGGATCTCGGGAATCGAACCCGTAGTCATATTTCAATAAATCTCAGGATCTCGGGAATCGAACCCGTAGTCCATAACCACAGCAAGTAAAGGAAATACACGAAGAGAAGTATAATATGCTTAACGATAACTTCGCCGATGAACAGCGCCAGCGATTACCAAGAAAACTTAAGTAAGTCAATTAAGCAACTAGACAGTTAGATTCTATCTAATCATGATTTTCTAACTACTACCAGGTAGGAATATCGAATTTAACAACTAAGAACAGGAATATCACTCATTGAACATTTTGAGTAAAGTATGTGTTCAACGACCAGCACATGTACACGCTCGTCACCTCGCGTACAAGGCATTTAAAGTATCACAATAATATTCTAGGGGTGAAAGTCCCCCACACGAGGTTAGACAAGCCACTTACCTCAATTCCTGTACAAAACCGCTAAGTAATAACCCTCTTGCCGCGAATGTCGGCCTCCACAAGTGTAGTATCTGATAAAAATCAATAGAATCACATCAAAATAGGCCAATTGGGCATTACCCAATCAAAATAACTCAAAATATACCAAAACCCACAAGTTTCCAAAACCCGACTTTCGGTACGCTTATCGAAAAATCACGAAAGTTATATATTCAGAACCCTTGTCTCAATACGAGTCTAAGCATATAAATTTTATCAAATTCGGACTCCATTTGCCCACTCAAAACCTTGATCTTCTAAAGTTCAAGCCTAGGGTGAAAACCCCCATAAAACACCCCAAATTCCTCCATTTTCATGAGATAATTGCATAATATTGTCAACAATAATCATAATTTGAGTCCATAGTTGATTACCTGAAGAAACCCCTTGAATCTCCCTTCAAAATCGCCCAAATCGCCCCTTAAGCCGAGCCCTCAAAGTTTGGAAATGTTTATGAAATTTCTAACTTCTGACATAATTAACTCCCTGCGATTTCCGCTTCTGCGGACGAAATTCCGCTTCTGCGGATCCGCTTCCGCGACATTTTGTCGCTTCTGCGAAGCCCAGGCCTGGCTAGCCCCTTCCGCTTCTGCGAGCCTAAAGCCGCTTCCGCGAGGCCGCTCCTGCGGACAAAGGTCCGCTCCTGCGGAACTCTCCGCTCCTACGAACAAAAAGTCCGCTTCTGCGGACTCGCCTAAGCGGAGGCTTGTCCGCTTCTGCGAGATTCCCCACTCGTCTCCTGACCGCTTCTGCGGTCCCCATCCTCGCACCTGCGAGGCCGCTCATGCGGACAAGGACCGCCCCTGCGCTCCAGTCCGCTTTCGCGCTCCATTGTCCGCTTCAGCGGACTCGCCTCTGCGGTTCCATTTCCGCAGGGGCGAAAACAACAGAGGCAGAATTCCCTAACCTGCAATTTCCATGATTTTCTCCCGTTTAACCATCCGAAACCACCCCGAGGCCCCCGGAATCTTATCCAAACACACCAACACATCCTAATACCTTATTCGAACTTGTTCAAATCCTCAAAACACGTCTAACAACATCAAAACCCATAATTCACATCGAATTCAAGCCTAAATTTCTTAAAACTCTCTGAATTACACATTCGATCTAAAACCCGACCAAACGACTTCCGAATGACCTGAAAATTTGCGGACATATCCAAAATTACATAACGAAGCTACAGAAATTGTCGGAATTCCATTCCGACCCCCGGATCAAAATCTCACCTATCGTTTGGATTCGTCAAAATTTCAACCTTCGGTATTTCAAGCCTAATTGAGCTACGGACCTCCAAAATACATTCCGAACGCGCTCCCAACCCCAAAATCACCTAACGGAGCTAATGGAACCATCGGATTTCTGTTCCGAGATCGTCTTAACACTGTTCCGGCTACGGGCCATTTTCTAGCTTTAAAGTTCTCATTTAGGGACTAAGTGTCCCAAAATGCTCCAAATTTTAGAACCGACTCTCCCGGCAAACCACAATAGTAGAAATGAACTTAGGGGAACAGTTAAATTAGGGATTGGGGCGTAATTTTCTAAAACGACCGGTCGGGTCGTTACATCTTCCCACACTTAAAGATTCGTTCGTCCTCGAACGAGCATAGAAAACATACCCGGAGTAGTGAAAAGATGAGGGTACTGGCTGCGCATATCCTGCTCGGTCTCCCAAGTCGCCTCCTCGACCGGCTGGCCCCGCCACCGAACCTTTACCGAAGCGATGTTCTTTGACCTTAGCTTTCTGACTTGCCTGTCTAGAATGGCTACTGGCTCCTCAACATAAGACAGATCCTTGTCTAGTTGAACAGATGTGAAATCCAACACATGTGACGGGTCACCATGGTATCTCCGGAGCATGGAGACATGAAATACGGGGTGAATTCCGGCTAGGCTGGGAGGTAAGGCCAACTCATAAGCAACCTCCCCAACACGCCTCAAAATCTCAAAAGGGCCAATAAATCTAGGACTCGGCTTTCCTTTCTTCCCAAACCTCATAACGCCCTTCATGGGCGAGACTCGAAGCAGAACCCGCTCACCAACCATAAAAGCCACATCGCGAACCTTCTTGTCCGCATAACTCTTCTGTCTAGACTGGGCTGCACGAAGTCTGTCCTGAATCACCTTGACCTTGTCCATAGCCTCCCGAACCATATCAGTACCTAGCAACCTGGCCTCGCCCGGCTCAAACCAACCCACGGGAGACCTGCACCTCCTACCATATAGGGCCTCGTACGGTGCCATCTGAATACTAGACTGGTAGCTGTTGTTATAAGCAAACTCCGCCAGTGGCAAGAAGTGATCCCATGAACCTCCAAACTCAATCACGCACGCACGGAGCATATCCTCCAAAATCCGAATAGTGCGCTCGGACTGCCCATCAGTCTGGGGGTGAAATGCTGTGCTCAGCTCCACCCGAGTACCTAACTCCTGCTGTACGGCTCTCCAGAACCGTGAAGTGAACTGAGTGCCTCTATCTGAAATGATGGAAACTGGAATACCATGCAGCCGAACTACCTCCCTGATATAGATCTCCGCCAGTCGCTCCGATGAATATGTAGTGCTCACCGGTATAAAATGGGCGGACTTGGTCAGCCGATCCACAATGACCCAAATGGAATCAAACTTCCTAACCGTCCGTGGAAGTCCAGATACAAAGTCCATGGTAATGCGCTCCCATTTCCACTCGGGAATCTCAATCTGCTGCATTAATCCACCCGGACGCTGATGCTCATACTTCACCTGCTGGCAGTTGAGGCATCTAGAAACATAGCCAACTATATCCCTTTTCATTCGCCTCCACCAGTAATGCTGTTTCAAGTCCTGATACATCTTCGCGGCACCCGGATGGATGGAATACCGCGAACTATGGGCCTCTGCTAGAATCAGGCTCTCGAAGATCATCTACATTGGGCACACAGATACGCCCCTGCATCCTCATGACTCCATCATCCCCGATGGTAACATCTCGAGCATCACCACGCCGAACTCTATCCCGAAGGACAAGCAAATGAGGGTCGTCGAACTGACGCTCCCTGATGCGGTCAAATAGAGAAGACCGAGAAACCACACATGCCAGAATCCGGCTGGGCTCCGAAAGATCCAGTCTAACAAACTGTCTAGCTAAAGCCTGAACATCCATCGCCATAGGCCTCTCCGAAGCCGGTAGATATGCTAAACTCCCCAAACTCTCTGCCCGACGACTCGAGGCATCAGCAACCACATTAGCCTTGCCCGGATGATAGAGAATAGTAATATCATAGTCCTTCAGTAGTTCCAACCATCTCCTCTGACGCATATTCAGGTCCTTCTGCTTAAGCAAGTGCTGCAAGCTCCGGTGATCAGTGTAGATCTCCGAAGGAACCCCATATAAATAATGACGCCAAATTTTCAAGGCGTGAACAATGGCAGCTAGCTCCAAATCATGAACAGGGTAATTCTTCTCATGCACCTTCAGCTGTCTCGACGCGTAGGCAATCACCCTACCGTCCTGCATCAATACCGCACCGAGTCCAACTCGTGAGGCATCACAATATACAGTATAGGACCCCGAACCCGTAGGCAACATCAATATAGGGGCCGAAGTCAAAGCTGTCTTGAGCTTCTGAAAGCTCGCCTCACACTCGTCTGTCCACTGAAAAGGGGCACCCTTTTGGGTCAATCTAGTCATAGATGCTGCAATCGAAGAGAACCCCTCTACGAAACGACGGTAATAGCCCGCCAAACCAAGGAAACTGCGAATCTCAGTAGCGGAGGAGGGTCTGGGCCAACTCCGCACGGCCTCCACCTTCCTCGGATCTACTCGAATACCATCACTCGACACCACGTGGCCCAAAAATGCCACTGAACTCAACCAGAATTCACATTTAGAGAACTTGGCATAAAGCTGCTTCTCCCTCAGAATCTGAAGCACTATCCTCAAATGCCGCTCGTGCTCTTCCCGGCTCCGAGAATATACTAGAATATCATCAATGAAGACAATCACGAACGAGTCCAGATAAGGCCTGAACACACTGTGCATCAAATGCATAAAGGCTGCTGGGGCATTTGTCAGCCCAAAAGACATCACGAGGAACTCATAGTGACCATACCGGGTCCTGAAGGCAGTCTTCGGGATATCTGGCTCCCGAATCTTCAGCTGGTGATACCCAGAGCGCAAATCAATCTTAGAAAACACATGTGCGCCCTGTAGCTGGTCAAATAAATCATCAATACGGGGCAAAGGATACCGGTTCTTCATTGTAACCTTGTTCAGCTGACGATAGTCAATACACATACGTATAGAACCGTCCTTTTTCTTCACAAACAATACAGGAGCACCCCAAGGCGAAACACTGGGTCGAATAAAACCCTTGCCCAATAACTCCTGTAATTGATCCTTCAACTCCTTTAACTCGGGAGGAGCCATACGGTACGGTGGAATAGAAATGGGCTGAGTACCCGGCAACAAGTCAATAGCAAAGTCAATATCTCTGTCGGGCGGCATGCCCGGAAGATCAGCTGGAAATACATCAACAAAGTCACATACCACATGAACAGAATCAATAGAGGGAGTGTCAACACCGACGTCCCGCACATAGGCTAGATAAGCAGCACACCCCTTCTCAACCATACGCTGAGCTCTGAGAAAAGAAATAACACGGCTATGGGTGTGATCTCGACTACCACTCCACTCAATACGTGGAATGCCTAACATAGCCAGCGTCATGATCTTGGCGTGACAATCAAGAATAGCATAATGGGGCGACAACCAGTCCATGCCCGAAATTATATCAAAATCGACCATCCCGAGCAACAATAGATCCGCTCTAGTCTCAAAACCACAAATAGTGACCAAACACGACCGATATACACGGTCCACAGCCAAAGAATCACCCACCGAAGTGGAAACATAAATGGGGGCACTCAAAGAATCCCGAGGCACACCCGGATGAGAAGCAAAGTAAGAAGACACATATGAAAAAGTGGAACCAGGGTCGAATAGAACCGATGCCTCCCTGTGACTAACCATAATAATACCTGTGATAACAGAGTCAGATGCAACAGCCGCAGCGCGATCAGGAATAGCATAGAAATCTGGCCTGACCCCTCTCTCGAGGGCGGCCTCTGGCACCCTGATCCCCGCCCCTGGCTGGCTGGGCAGGTGGAGTGGCAGCTGGGGCTGGAATGATGGCCTGCTGGCCCTATGAACCACGTTGAGATTGCGAGGTCTGTGGAGGTGCTCCTCTACTACGCTCGGGGAACTCCCTAACCAGATGGCGAGTATCCCCACACTCAAAATAGGCTCTGGGAGGATGCGGTGGTTGTGACTGACCGGCCTCGCCCCCACTAGTCTAACCCCTGGAGGTACCCCGCACAGGAGGCGCACTAGAAACTAGGGGAGCATAATAAGGCTCCCGAGGTGCTGGAAGACCTGGGGTACTACCGGCTGCGGGCAATGCCGAGTGAACTGGTCGACCGGAATAACCCCTGCCAAAACGACCGGCTGATGAAGTGCGGGCACCGGAGAAATGGCCCGACTCACGAGACCTCTTGGCCTCTCTCTCTCTCTCCGCTCTCTAGGGAGCATACTCTCGATCCTCTTGGCAATGCTAACTGCCTGCTGATAAGATATATCTGTCTCAAGCTCTCTGGCCATGCTGGATTGGATAGGCGGAACAAGGCCCTCAATAAATCTCCGCACTCGCTCCCGAACCGTGGCTACCAAAGCCGGTACATGCCTGGCTAGGCGGGTGAAACTGATAGCATACTCTGATACTGACATGGAGCCCTGTCGCAACCGCTCAAACTCCGAGCGCCAAGAATCCCTAAGGCTCTATGGAACAAACTCCCTTAAAAATAGATCTAAAAACTGCGCCCAAGTCAATGAAGCAGACTGCTCTGGACTATCCAACTCATACGTGCGCCACCAATCATAAGCGGCCCCACGAAACTGAAAAGCAGTGAAGGAAACCCCGCCGGTCTCCACAATCCCCATAGTACGAAGAATACGATGACACTCCTCTAGAAAACCCAATGCATCATCTGAAGCCAAACCACTAAACACCGGAGGGTCATATTTCTTGAACCTCTCCAATCTACGTTGCTCGTCCTCGGAGGCAGCTGGTCCACCTCCGGCCTGTGCTGGGGCGGCAGGAGGCATAACCAAAACATCTGGAACCTGTCCCACTGGCACACGCTGCTCCGGTGTCACGGCTGCGGGAGTCTGGGCCCCTCCCCCGGCCTGAGATGTAGCTGCAACAAGAGGAAGCAGTCCTGCCCGGGCTAAAGTGGTATACATACTCATGAACTGAGCCAGGGTCTCCTGTAGTGCCGGAGTAGTAGCAGCTGTAGTCGGTGTACCAGGTGCTCGCGCTCCAACCTCGGTCTACCTGTGGCACCTCAGCGGCGGCGCGCGAGGGTGCTGTGGCTGCACCTCGGGCGCGTCCTCGTCCTCTACCTCGGCCCCGGCCTCGAACGGCGGGCAATAGGGGGCGCGGGTACCTGATCATCGCGAGTAGCTCGTGTCCTCACCATCCGTGAGAGAATAGAAAGCGTAGTTTAGATTTTGATGCCAAAAATGTCGCACGACAAGGAATCCAAAAGAAATGAAGAGTTTCCTAAACGAGTTACATAGCCCCTCGTAGATAAATACGGACGTCTCCGTATCGATCGGCGAGACTCTAAGTAACCGGTCCGTGTCCCGTGACTCCTATGAACCTAGAGCTCGATACCAACTTGTCACGACCCTAGTTCACTAATTGTGAACATGTCATGATGGCACCCAGTCCCCACGACTAGGTAAGCCTAACGCATTGCGGAATATACAAGTTATAAATACTTAAATAAGAAACAGCGGAAAAATAGCATAAAAGATATGTAATCCGTGCCGCTTGGCACATATATCCATCACACAATGAATAAAACACTACCAAGATCCGGAACCCCACGGTAACACAGACTAAAAGAGAAAATACAACTGTGGCTCTATGTGTAAAGAGTATCTAACAACGAAATGAAGGAAAATGTCAACTAGTACTACTTGAATAGAAGGAAAGCCTCCGGATCTGCGGACGTAGCAGATCATACCTCGAGGTCTCCAGAAAAGCTGCGGAAATCACCTAGCACGAGCCTGCTCTGATATACCTGGATCTGCACAACAAAAGTGTGCAGAAGAGTAGCATGAGTACACCACGGCGGTACTCGGTAAGTGCCAAGCCTAACCTCGATGGAGTAGTGACGAGGTAGGTCAGGGCCCTACTGAGAAAAACAATAATATAATGATGATAACAAAATAAACAGTTTAAATGATACTAATTTCCGAAATAACAATATTATGATGATTACTGCAACTGTCTACAATTAAGCTAACAACAAATAACCAAATCCAGGATCTGTGGGAATTGAACCCACAGTCCCATTCTCAGTACCTCTGGGTCTCCGGGAATCGAACCCGCAGCCCATGTCTCAATAATATCTCAATAACTCGGGATCTCCGGGAATCGAACCCGCAGTCCCTACCAATAAGTCAGGATCTCGGGAATCGAACCCGTAGTCCACATTTCAATAATCTCAGGGATCTCGGGAATCGAACCCGTAGTCCACATTTCAATAATCTCGGGATCTCGGGAATCGAACCCGTAGTCCATATTTCAATAATCTCGGGATCTCGGGAATCGAACCCGTAGTCCACATTTCGATAATCTCAGGATCTCGGGAATCAAACCCGTAGTCCACATTTCAATAATCTCAGGATCTCGGGAATCGAACCCGTAGTCATATTTCAATAAATCTCAGGATCTCGGGAATCGAACCCGTAGTCCATAACCACAGCAAGTAAAGGAAATACACGAAGAGAAGTATAATATGCTTAACGATAACTTCGCCGATGAACAGCGCCAGCGATTACCAAGAAAACTCAAGTAAGTCAATTAAGCAACTAGACGGTTAGATTCTATCTAATCATGCTTTTCTAACTACTACCGGGTAGGAATATCGAATTTAACAACTAAGAACAGGAATATCACTCATTGAACATTTTGAGTAAAGTATGTGTTCAACGACCAGCACATGTACACGCCCGTCACCTCGCGTACAAGGCATTTAAAGTATCACAATAATATCCTAGGGGTGAAAGTCCCCCACACGAGGTTAGACAAGCCACTTACCTCAATTCCGGTACAAAACCGCTAAGTAATAACCCTCTTGCCGCGAATGTCGGCCTCCACAAGTGTAGTATCTGATAATAATCAATAGAATCACATCAAAATAGGCCAATTGGGCATTACCCAATCAAAATAACTCAAAATATACCAAAACCCACAAGTTGCCAAAACCCGACTTTCGGTACGCTTATCGAAAAATCACGAAAGTTATATATTCGGAACCCTTGTCTCAATACGAGTCTAAGCATATAAAGTTTATCAAATTCGGACTCCATTTGCCCACTCAAAACCTTGATCTTCTAAAGTTCAAGCCTAGGGTGAAAACCCCCATAAAACACCCCAAATTCCTCCATTTTCATGAGATAATTGCATAATATTATCAACAATAATCATAATTTGAGTCCATAGTTGATTACCTAAAGAAACCCCTTGAATCTCCCTTCAAAATCGCCCAAATCGCCCCTTAAGCCGAGCCCTCAAAGTTTGGAAATGTTTCTGAAATTTCTAACTTCCGACATAATTAACTCCCTGCGATTTCCGCTTCTGCGGACGAAATTCCGCTTCTGCGGATCCGCTTCCGCGACATTTTGTCGCTTCTGCGAAGCCCAGGCCTGGCTGGCCCATTCCGCTTCTGCGAGCCTAAAGCCGCTTCCGCGAGGCCGCTCTTGCGGACAAAGGTCCGCTCCTGCGGAACTCTCCGCTCCTACGAACAAAAAGTTCGCTTCTGCGGACTCGCCTAAGCGGAGGCTTGTCCGCTTCTGCGAGATTCCCCACTCGTCTCCTGACCGCTTCTGCGGTCCCCATCCTCGCACCTGCAAGGCCGCTCATGCGGACAAGGACCGCCCTTGCGCTCCAGTACGCTTCCGCGCTCCAATTTCCGCTTCAACGGACTCGCCTCTGCGGTTCCATTTCCGCAGGGGCGAAAACAACAGAGGCAGAATTCCCTAACCTGCAATTTCCATGATTTTCTCCCGTTTAACCATCCGAAACCACCCTGAGGCCCACGGAATCTTATCCAAACACACCAACACATCCTAATACCTTATTCGAACTTGTTCAAATCCTCAAAACACGTCTAACAACATCAAAACCCATAATTCACATCGAATTCAAGCCTAAATTTCTTAAAACTCTCTGAATTACACATTCGATCTAAAACCCGACCAAACGACTTCCGAATGACCTGAAAATTTTATGGACATATCCAAAATTACATAACGAAGCTACAGAAATTGTCGGAATTCCATTCCGACCCCCGGATCAAAATCTCACCTATCATTCGGATTCGTCAAAATTTCAACCTTCGGTATTTCAAGCCTAATTGAGCTACGGACCTCCAAAATACATTCCGAACGCGCTCCCAACCCCAAAATCACCTAACGGAGCTAATGGAACCATCAGATTTCTGTTCCGAGATCGTCTTAACACTGTTCCGGCTACGGGCCATTTTCTAGCTTTAAAGTTCTCATTTAGGGACTAAGTGTCCCAAAATGCTCCAAATTTTAGAACCGACTCTCCCGGCAAACCACAATAGTAGAAATGAACTTAGGGGAACAGTTAAATTAGGGATTGGGGCATAATTTTCTAAAACGACTGGTCGGGTCGTTACACATTTCAAATCATGCCTCTTCGATTTCTATGTATTTTAGCCCTATAAATAGGAGGAAGGTTCAATCTTTTCCATATTTTGAACTTCTGAGATTTCTTACTCCCTCTTTTCATCTTCTTCAAAGAGAACTGATATATCTTGCTTTGAACCCTTCAGTTTCCGTGGAAATCATTCTTTTAGCTGTTAGAACTCAATTCATATAGATTATCATTATGGCGGAACGTGGACAACACAATAGGAGGGGCCAAGATGATGCCACCTCTAGGGTTCCATAATCTTCGGGTGGTGGGTAAAAGGCCCAGAAACCACTTATCCATCTTAGTGTGGACAATGTTCTCCCTAGAGAGATTCATGCTCGAAGGGATTTCCCAACTAGGAGCCCGACTCCTCCATGGGATCATACTGAGCTTCTTCAATTGCAATTGGATGTCCTACGGGGCATACCATATCCCTAACCAGGTGGTTACGGAGCCAGCCGAAACCGACTATATTAATGTACATCGGCCGAGATATTGCACTTTTTACGAGTACTCGTTCCTGGCCGGGTATGGTCTTTCAGTTGACCCCCTGGTGGAGGAGCTTTGCTGCTTCTATAATGTATGCCCGGCCCAGCTTACTCTTTATACCTGGAAGGTGTGTGGCATTGTGACAACTTACGAGACCAGGGCCGGACTTGATATCTCGGCCCATCACTTGTTGCAGTTGTTTAGTCCCGGCTATATGAGGGGCTCTATGCTGCAATTAAAAAGTTGTGGCACGAAGGGTCTAGTTGTCAGGGCCGACGACAAGACTAATCATCATTTCTGGTGCAAGTTTTTCTACATCAGGACGGAGGACCAGGTGTCGAACCCAGAAGGATTCCCGGAGAGGTGGAATCCGGAACGTGAGTACTTTTTCCTGTATTTAGCACTTTTTGCGACTTTTGGCCATGCAATCATTGTAACTTCTCTTTGCTTTTTTTCTACCTTTTTACAGCGAGGGCCTCTCCACCCCGATTCATTAGAGACATAAGCTCGTGGTGGAAAGAGTGATCCCTTTGACGGAGGAGTGTCGTACATGGCCTGCATTATGCAATCGATATGGCCCATCAGGTAACGTCCCGACCAGAGTTTGGAGATTTCGTTTAAGTGTTGTTGCTTGACTCATATTATTTAGGTAGGCCGAGGCACTCCTAGGAGGAGAATGAGGCAGAATGTTGTCGTCCGACTCTGGGGATGAGTATGTGACCCAGGATTCTACAAGCAAGGGTGTCCCCGAGGTCACCCAACCTGAGGTCATACCTGTGGTTGAGTCCACGAGCGAAGTGACTCCTTCGCCTCCGTCCCCTCAACCCGTGGAGGAGACTTCCAAAGGCGAGGAGCCATTAGAACGGAAGAGGCGTCAACTGAAGCTTGGAAAAGGAAATGCCACAGAGGACGAGAGGGTGAGTGAGCCATGTCTAGAGTCGAGGCCAGTCTTAATGGCTGATGCCATTCGTTTGGGTAGGTTGGCTCCCCTGGGGAGGGCGGTTCCTAATATTTCCCCCGTACGTGTCCCAGAGAGTGGCACATCGGTCGCTGCCAAGGAGGCAGGTAATGAGTAGAGGGTAGGTCCCGAAATGGCCCCACGGTCGAGGACGCGCCGATGAGGGATCATGCCCGCGTAGAGATGACGGAGGGTGGGCCTAATTGCCTGATTGTTATCCCAAGTGGGTACAACCTGTTACAAAATAGCGAGTCGGCCACAACAGATATGACTCTACTGTGTGCGGCCGTCGAGAGTGAGAGTTTAAAGGATGTCAACAAAAGGCACCTATCCTGAAGAGTTGCCAGTGCGGCTTTGTAGGTATGTTTCGTTCTTTACGTTTTATATAATAAACTCCGGTGTATGCTGATATGTTTTCTTCTTTTCAGACCCTCGTTTTGGAAGTAGAGAGGGGTTGGCGAGCACAAGAGAAGGTCGCTACCCTTAAGAGGGTGGTGAAGAAATATAAAGAGTGTCGTGCCAAGCACCTGCCATTGGCGGATCTATATGCCCAGGACCCGCAGTTTCAAGTTTTTCGTGCAGGCTTGGAGCAGTCGGAGGCTCAGCTGCGGGAGCGAGTGGATCAGTTGGAGGAAGTGGATGATTAGTTAATGACCGTTTTCACTCGAAATATGGAACTGGAGACTCTTCTTCAGTCAAAGGAAGATGAGTTGGAGATCGGTCGTGGGGTGGCGGCGAAAGCCGCTAATTTGAGTGCCGAGGTCCTCACAAGTAGCACGTGTCCTCACCATCTGTGAGAGAATAGAATAAAAAAGTTTAGATTTGTTGTCAAAATATCGCACGACAATGAATCCGAAAGAAATGAAGAGTTTCCTAAACAGTTACATAGCCCCTCGTAGATAAATACGGACGTCTCTGTATCGATCAACGAGACTCTAAATAACCGGTCTGTGTCCTGTGACTCCTATAAATCTAGAGCTCTGATACCAACTTATCACGACCCTAGTTCACGAATCGTGAACATGCCATGACGGCACCCAGTTTTCGTGACTAGGTAAGCCTAACACAATGCGGAATATACACTTTTATGAACAAAAGATAAGACAACAGTGGATTAATACAAAAGAAATGTAATAAATGCCGCTCGGCACATACACTTCACCAAATACCAAAAGAAATTCAACCACCAAGACCCGGAAACTCACGGGCAACACAGACTAAGAGAGTACAATATGGCTCTATACATCAAGAGTTTCTACACAACGAAAATAAAGGAATGACTGTCATCACTAAGAAGAGTAGAAGAAGACCCTCAAGATCTGCGGACGTGGCAGATTCATAGCTCGAGTCTCCTGAAAATGCTCTTAAGTCACCTGTAGTGCATCTGATCAGATGTACCTGGATCTGCATAACAAAAGTGTGCAGAAGAGTAGCATGAGTACACCACGGCGATACTCAGTAAGTGCCAAGCCTAACCTAGATGGAGTAGTGACGAGGAAGGTCAGGGCCCTACCGAGGAATAAAATAAGATAATGATAATAATAATATAGCTCAAGATAAGAACAAGTCTGAAATAACAGAAAATGAGATAAAATACTACAAATCGTCTGCAATTAAGCTAAAAAAAAGAAGTCAACACAACAAGTACAATTCAACAATCCAGGATCTCCAGGAATTGTACCCGCAGTTGATAGCAACACGATAAGGATTCAAGAATTACTAAATAAAAACAAGAAATGTGCGGAAGCTAAAAGAAAATAAAAAAACGAATAAAAGACAAAAATTAAAGATAGATTGAATTCAAGAAAAAAAAGTTTCTGGAATTCAAGAAGTCTATTCTTGAAGTTGAATGCTAACAACAACAATTAGCTAACAAAGAACTAATCGCCTTTGATAGAAATTAATAACAAGAATTAGATTATGAAACCCGACCCTTTAGAATAACAAGAAAAACAATAAGCCTAAACTTATCACCTTTCAAATGACCTTGTTTTGCAACTTTTTAACTTGAGATCTTGTTAAAGGCACTCTTTGTGATTCCAAAGCTTCATACTTATCCTTAAATATGCTATCATTCCCCTCTTCTTGAAGAAAATTCGTCCTCGAACCTCGACCTTGCAAGAAAACAAAGACATGCACTAAAACTTGGCATCCACTAAAAAATGGTAAGAATAAAACAAGATAGTGACCATGTGTCCACTTAACCCAATCAAGCCTAATAGGTGTAAATACTCCTTTATACAGCATATGGACATCATCATCCCAATAAAATTTATACCTACTTAGATTTGTCCCATAAATACCTCTCTTAAGGTAGTCAAAAAATGTGCATGACAATGAATTATAAAAGATTGATCATGTGTCCATTTAAAACAATTATCTCTGCTGCATGTATCAAATAAGACACATTTATGATATAGCCAAGTATAAATTACAAATTCCATATATTCTTCAACATATAAGCTATTCAAAGAAGCACATAAATCCTCAAAAAGGTTAGAAGAACCCATAATTCCCAAAATAAAAGGTTCAATACATTCAAACTCATGATTACAACTTTCCCCAATAATATTCGCAACATCAATGGATCCTAAATAATTACTCAAGCTATTACACAAAGAGTCATGCATAGGTTTATGAAAGAGTACTTGATCACAAGCGTCACAATAATCATGCATATCCTCTTTACTAGTAGAAAACACTTGTACAAGCTCACAGTCAACATGGTTTAAAGAATAACTCTCTAGAAATTTATCATATGAAAGCTCACTACACACTTGAATAAGAGAAGAAAAAATATTTAAATCATTCGCAAGCCTCGTTCTACCAAGTTGGAATTCATAATCATCCACGTCGAACTCAATTTCAAAAAGAAGCAAATTACTCTTGCCCTTGAACTTAGATATTACTATTAATGACTTGATATACATCAAAAGACCATCATCCTTAACCATTATAAATTCATCAACATAAGAAATTAGAGTATAGTTCATTACCTTCAAACATACCTTAGGCGTCCTAGAAAGTCCAAGAATTCGAATAAACCAATTATACATACCATACTTGGACTTATTTAATAATGGATCAACATCACCTTGTATTCTTTTTTGCAATGATTCCAGCTTAGCAATGGCTTTAAAGAACTCCGTGTCATAAACCAAGCTTTTATCTTCCACCATCAAACAATAATTGATTTTGCCAAATTCATGTTGGAATCCACTAGGATCCTTTACCACCATCGCTTTTGCCTCACCTATCCTTTTAGATCTTTCAACATGTGGCGCACAAAAATACAAGAACTAAAACAAGAAAGAGTTAATGGGTTAAGAAGTAAAGAACATATTTTCTTACTTACACTCTCTTTGGCTTTTACCTCAAGACTAACTTTTTCAACACCCTTAGCCTCTTTTCTCTCACTAAAGTTTTCTTCTTTTTCATCTCTCAAACCATTTTTCTCTCTCTCTACCTCAAAGCCTTTTTGTAGCTCATGGCCTTCTCTCTTTCTTTCCTCTCTAGCTCACTCTTTTCCTTTCTTGACATCACACTCTCTTTACTCAACATATTCTCTCCTTTTTCCTCTCTTGGGATGTCAACATGCACTCCCTTACTCTTCTCATTCTTTTCTTTCTCATATTTTTCCGTATTCTCTTTAACAATCTTTTCATCTTCATGAATTTGTGAGAGAGTCAAAGGTCCAAGAATGAGTTTCTTCCCGCTAACCTCAAAAGAGTGTCTATTTTTTCCATGTTATATGAAGCTCTTCTATCGACATACCATGGTTTTCCCAACAAGAAATGATAATTATTCGTGGGAATCACATCACACCAGACCGCATCCTCATACCTTCTAATTGAGAATAGCAATAAGACTCTCTTATCTATCTTTACTCCTCCAAACATGTAGGGTTCAATATGCTCAACATAATGGAAGTTCAATTTCTCAACCATATAAGTGCTAATTGACTTATAGCCAAACTCTTTGTCAATTATAAGGGCACAAATATGAGACATCACTTTAGCTCTTGTTTGAAAAATAACTTTACCATTGTCTTCCTTAGCTTCAGCATGTTATAAATTTGACCTTTCAAATTGTTGTGTCATAGCTCGCCTCCTTCCTTCATAACTACCTCTTTGAAACATCTTGAACAAAGATTAAAAGAAATAAGTGTATTGAATATTTGATTTTTTTTCTTCTAATGTTTTCACTCTCTTACCTTTTTCCACTCAAAGCAACTCTTGGTTGTTAATCGTTAAATTTATTAATCAATCTAACAAGTCGCAACCCGTAGTGATAAGAATAAGGAGTTTGAAAAAGAAAAAGGAAAGTGGCAGTCCAAACCTAGAAAGAATAGGAGTTGGTTGGTGAAAAAAAAGAAAGAATTTAAGAAACCCCAAACCCACAAGAATAGGGAAAGATGTTTCCTTAATCTTCAAGGACTAGGATCTCCTTTTCTTGTTTCCTTTCTTGACTTGGAAACCAAATAATACTTGAATTATAAAAAGTAATAATGAACAAGAACACTTTTTTGGGGGCTGAATTTCTTTATTTTTCATTTCTTTTTTCTTTTTTTCTTTTTTTTAATCAAGAACCTCCCAAGATTATCAAGATTGAAATCTTGATTAGCCTAAGCTCTGATACCACTTGATAGCAACACGATAGGGATTCAAAAATTATTAAAGAAAAACAACAAACGTGCGAAAGCTAAAAGAAAATAAAGAAACGAATAAAAGACAAAAATTAAAGATAGATTGAATTCAAGAAAGAGTTTCTTGAATTCAAGAAGTCTATTCTTGAAGTTGAATTCTAACAACAACAATTAGCTAACAAAGAACTAATTTCCTTTGATAGAAATTAATAACAAGAAATAGATTTTGAAACCCCACCCTTTAGAATAACAAGAACAACAATAAGCCTAAACTTATCACCTTTCTTGAATACCTAGAAGTGATCTAAGATTTCGAAAAGGGTTTAATTCTTACCACCTTAAGTTGAGTCTTGAAGGTTGAAGAATATATCCAAGAGTAGCCAATACTTGATAGCAACACGATAGGGATTCAAGAATTACTAAAGAAAAAAATAAGAAACGTGCGGAAACTTAAAGAAAATAAAGAAATGAATAAAAAAACAAAAATTAAAGATAGATTGAATTCAAGAAAGAGTTTCTTGAATGCAAGAAGTCTATTCTTGAAGTTGAATCCTAACAACAACAATTAGCTAAAAAAGAATTAGTCGCTTTTGATAGAAATTAATAACAAGAAATAGATTGTGAAACCCGACCCTTTAGAATAACAAGAACAACTATAAGCCTAAACTTATCACCTTTCTTGAATACCTAGAAGTGATCTAAGATTTCGAAAAGGGTTTAATTCTTACCACCTTAAGTTGAGTCTTGAAGGTTGAAGAATAAATCCAAGAGTAGCCACACAAGAGTGCAAGAAAAATCTCACAAGTTTTATCGATAATAATCTAAATGATCTACCTAAAACAAAGAAGATACCCCTTTATATATAGGGTGATCATGAAATTATCCTTAAATATTAGGAAATAAAGTCCTAAACTACTTTGGACAACAAGTCCAACTAAAATAGGAAAAGGTAAAACTCTAGGAAACCAAAACCAAGTCAATCTTGGAAAGTAATTCTACCAATCAAAGAAAAAGAAAAATATTAACCTTAACTAACAAGGAAAATAATAAATATAGTCCCATAACATATGGAAATAAGTCCCAAACCAATCTTGGATAGAATCTTGAAAATCTTGGAAATCTTGAATTTGTAATTTGCAAGCAACTTGGCACCAACTTGCACTCAACATCTAGCATGCCTATTATACCTTTCTTGGACATCAAGTAAGTCCTTTTTATGCTATTAAAACGTGGTTTTATGTAGGACTTCATGGGCTGCAAGTTTTGAGCACATTTAGGTGCGAAATTGGTCAAATGACCTTGTTTTGCAACTTTTTAACCTGAGATCTTGTTAAAGGCCCTCTTTGCGATTCCAAAGCTTCATACTTATCCTTAAATAGATTTGAGCTTCCTAGGATGCTATCAGCAGTCCTCTTATTCTCAGCAACTCGGGATCTCCGGGAATCGAACGCGCAGTCCATGTTCAGTATCATAGGATCTCCGGGAATTGAACCCGCAGTCCTCTTTATCAGTAGCACAGGATCTCCAGGAATTGAACCCGCAGTCTGTATATCAGTATCTTAGGACCTCCGGGAATTGAACTCACAGTCCTTTACCTCAGTAGCATCGGATCTCCGGGAATTGAACCCGCACCCCAAGAACACAAACACAATCAATAAGAGGAAAACACATAGAAATATGAAGTACACAGCTACAATTTACACCAAATCCAGTATCAACAAGTTCCAGGGAGTTCAATTAAGACAAGTAGGCACTTAGACAGATAATCCTATCTAATCATGCTTCCTAGCTATCACCAGATAAATCTTGCAATTAAATTAATTAAATAACAAAGATAACACGGATTGAGCAGTTCAAGTAAGGTGGTTTTCAACAATCTACGCAAGTACACACCCGTCACCTCGCGTACAAGGCAATTAAATCAACACATATATATCCTAGGGGAGAAAATCCCCCACGCAAGGTTAGACAAGCCACTTACCTCAATCCCGGTACAAAACCGCTAAGAAACGACTCCCTTGCCATGAGTATCCGACTCCGAGTTGCCCAAATCTAGTCAAACCAATTGCATAGTGTAAATAACATCGCAAGTAACTAATCACAATGATAAAATTAAAGCTACAGCGCGAAAATGGGTGAAATGACCAAAATACCCCTACAGCCATCAGCTCGGAATCGAAATATTTTTATGTTTTCAGAACTCTCGTACTCTCACGAGTCTAACCATATAAAATTTATCGAAATTGGACTCCGTTTTCCAATTCAAATCAATGATTTTCAACAACCCTGGCTTAGAGCAAAAATCCTCCATTAACCCACCTCCAATCCTCTATTTTCAGAGGTTTAATACGTGGTTTAACAATATATTAACATAAAATTAGTCCATGAGTGATTACCTGATGATTCCCCTTGATTTCCTCATCAAAATCGCTAAAATCCTCTCCTAGTTCGAAGCCTCCAATGTTTTTAATGTTCTGAAATTTTCGAGTTAGACTGATGTTAAACCCTTCAGGGATTTTCGCTTCTGCGACTACTGTGCTGCTTCAGCGGCTCCGCCTCTGCGGAAATATGGTCGCTTCGACAATCCTAATTAAAAACTCGAGTTCCACTTCTGCGGATTATCTGTCGCTTCTGCGACACCGCTTAAGCAAAATTTGTCCGCTTCTGCGGAAACCTCCAAGGTGGCCCTCTTCGCTTCTACGATAGACTTCCCGCTTCTGCGGAAGCGTTTTTGCTAACTTTCATCCGCTTCTGCGGAAATTCACTTACCGGCCCCAAAGCGCTTCTGCGCTAATTTGTCCTCTTCTACGGACACGCTTCTGCGGGCCTTTTTCTGTAGGAACGGAAATACCAGAAGCAGCTATACCAGACCTGATACAACTTCAAATTTCCCCCGTTTAATCACTCAAACTCATCCCGAGGCCCCCGGGACCTCAACCAAAAGCACCAACCTACTCCGAATCATGATACGAACTTTTTCCAATCATAAAAACATATCATTAAACACAAAAATCATCAAATCATGGCGTATTCAAGCCTAAGTTTCAACCAAAACTTCCGAAACCTTCATGCTACCAAAAACCCGACCAAACAATGTCTGAATGACCTAAAAACTTGCAGACATATCTAAAATCACCTAACAAAGCTACTGCAACTGTCGGAATTCCATTCAGACTCCCAGACAAAATCTCACCTATCGATCGGATTTCCAAAAATTCCAAACTTCTTCAAACCTAATTGAGCTACATACCTCCAAAATACATTTTGAGCGCACTCCCAACCCTGAAATCACCTAACGGAGCTAACGAAACCATCAAATTTCCGTTACAAGGTCATCTTAACACTGTTCTGAATTCGGACCATTTTTCTAATATAAAGCTCTCATTTAGGGGCTAAGTGTCCCAAAATACTCCAATTTCTAAAACCGAACATCCCGACAAACCACAATAGCAGAAATGAACTTAGGGAGAATAGATAATTGGGAATTCGGGCGTAAATTTCAAAAAAGACAGGCCGGGTCGTTACACCCTAACTACCAAGCTCAACATCAAGATGGCCGAGCTTGATGCTCTTAGGCAGGCTGCAGCGACTAGGTCTGACGATGGTTTGCCTGGCGAGGCACATGACATGTGGGTATACGCTGAAGCCAAGCTGGCAGTGTTTGAGGATTTTCTTGCCGCCGGCCGTGCCACTAAGACAGAGGTTGAGGAACAACATCATTTGGTACGGGTCACCTGGGAAGCCTATGGGTACAGTTCTGATTCTCCAAACCGGACGGGCTATACCTCAGAAGATGTTAACCATCTAGCTTTCGGGTCCTGGATTTCTGCGGCTTTTCGGACTGAGGGCGGCAGCGGGTGAGATGATGAGCTAGCTGGTGACTGTGAACAGGGTGGTGGAGGTTAGAACTTATGTTTATTTTGTTGTTGTAATTTTTGTGGGGGTGTAAATAGATCCCCTTGTACATGCATACCTTCTTTGAGGAAAATAAAAGTTGTTCTTTTGATAATTTTCTCCGTATCTTTTATCTCGTGTGCTTGTCGTAATAATATATGTGGTATAGGTCGTTGTTGAGTTGTTTTCGTTTGTCGTAGTCGAGCTAGGTCGACATATTATGTTAGTGGCCTTGGCTATTCATACGTTTAGAGATGGTCATGACCATGTACGTGATGTACCTGTTCATCTCGCCAAACTTTAACCGGAGGGGTCTGACCTATGGCCTCAGAAGATGAAGTCAGCCCCCTCCGGTTAACATCTGCCAAACGTTTCAGCAACACTGATGGTACTTGTTCTTTTGCTAGGTCGTTGCCTTTCACCACAATGACGTAATGGATCAGATGATCCTCGGGATCCGTAGTTACGTCGTACACCCTCAAGTAGGGGGCATCTTGAAGGTTTATGGGATAGAGTAGGGGGAAGCTCCTTTAGAGTATGGCTGCTCTACGAACCTCCCCATGTCGCGTTTTGGTAGCTACTTAGGGGCTCCAGAAATTTTGTCGACCCTTTCCTGATGTTCCTTCATCTGGTCGTGGAGTGTTTTATTTTTGCTTTTCATTTCCTCCATTTTCCTCAGGATGGCGGTTAGCGTGCCATCACAGATCTAGGTCTCGATGGGTTGGTTGTTTACTCGAGTCTCCTCATGTTCGCCCATGGCAGTGGTAATACTAATCGTTGGTACTGACCTTATGTTGACTTGTGGTGGCTTCTCGACCAAGCAGCTTAAGGTACTGTCAGCCACTCTTCCAGTAGTTTTTTGACCACCGAGGGTGCCTCCTTGGCAGCAGATGTGGAAACTCCTTTGTCATGCAAGATCGTTGGATCCTTGGAGGGGGAAGGTGGGATCTCTACACCCGATGCGGTGTTGGGGGTTGTGTTGACGATAGTATCGTTGCTGGCCTCATTGAGAGGACCAAGAAGGTTGGTTGTGACCTCCATTATTGCATTGGATCTAGTGTCATTTTTAGCCATCTTTGATTTTCGTGCGATGTAGAGGAAGGTGGTTGGCTGATATCTAGGTGGATACCATGATTTTGATTCTCGAAATCCCCACAGACGGCACCAAATTGTTTGGCTCCAAAAATTTTAATATTATACAGGCTTAAAATAATAAAAAATATAAAGAAGGGGTAAATCGTAATCGAATATAGTAAACCTAGATGTGAGATCGGTAGAGTTATCACTTATAAGATGTTGCAGAATGAAGAGCTTCAAGAATAGTTGTTTGTCAAAGTTAAGAAATAGAGAGAGAATGAGAGAATTGTATTATTCAATAATAACACTTGCCTTTTTACAATGGGGGGCCCCCTTTATATAGAAAGGGGCCTCCTTCAGAATAATAATACAAAATATTGGAGCATAGTCGACGTCCTCTTAGTGGGGACGTCCGATCGTGAGTAACGTCGTCTGCGTCCCTACGTCTAAACCGTACCCATGCCACAAGGGATATATAAGGAAGATCGTACCCTCTGGTTGTGAGGGCATGAAGGGTCACATTTGACCCCATGCAAATATACTACTCCTATAAGGTAAAATTTTACATCCACTCCTAAAAGAGTATACTTTTCTATAGTAATGTACATATAAGAGTTCATCTATTCATTTATTTTAATTAAAGAAGTTTCTCTATGTAGATCCGGAGTGGAGGAAATGCATGGGTAGATCAGGAGTGGAGTGGCTCTCCAGGTTGTTCCATGTAATCTTCAGGACCAAAAGGATACCGGGGGAGTGGAGGTGGAGTACAGTGGTGCCCTTGTACAGGAACAAAGGGGATGTCCAGTGTTATAACAACTATAGGGGTATCAAATTAATAAGTCACACCATGAAGGTTTGGGAGCGGGTGGTCGAGGTGAGGGTGAGGGAGATGACATCTATATCCGTGAACCAGTTCGGTTTCATGCCAGGTCGCTCCACTACAAAAGCTATCGACCTTGTCAGGAGACTGGTGGAACAGTTCAGGGATAAGAAGAAGGACCTGCACATGGTATTTATCGACTTGGAGAAGGTGTATGACAAGGTCCTTAGGGAGGTGCTATGGAGGTGCCTGGAGGTGAAGAGCGTGCCGGAAGCCTACATCAGAGTAATCAAGGACATGTACGATGGATCTAAGACTAGGTTTAGGATAGTGGGTGGCGACTCAGATCATTTCCCGGTGGTTATGGGGCTCCATCAAGGATCTGCACTTAGCCCTCTCTTGTTTGCCTTGGTGATGGATGCTCAAACCCGACATATTCAAGGGGATGTGCCTTGGTGTATTCTATTTGCTGATGACATAGTCTTGATAGACAAGACGAGGGTCGGTTTTAATGAGAGGTTAGAGGTATGAAGACAGACCTTCGACTCTAAGGGTTTCAAACTTAGCAGGTCAAAGACTGAATACCTGGAGTGCAAGTTTAGCGCCGAGCCGAGTGAAGTAGGCAGGGATGTGATGATTGGATCTCAGGTCATAGCTAAGAGGGACAATTTCAAATATCTTGGTCGGTGATTCAGGGGGACGGAGAGATAGATAGGGAAGTCACCCACCATATATGGGCGGGGTGGTCGAAGTGGAGGCTTGCATCAGGGGTCTTGTGTGACAAGAAAGTGCCACATAAACTCAAGGGGAAGTTCTATAGAGCTATGGTTAGACCTGTCATGTTGTATGGGGGGGGAGTGCTGGCCTGTGAAGAACTCTCATGTTCAGAGAATGAAGGTTACGGAGATGAGGATGTTCAGGTGGATGTGCGGGCTCACAAGGTTAGATAAGATTAAGAATAAAGTTATTCGGGAGAAGTTAGGGGTGGCCCCAATGGATGAGAAGATGCGAGAGGTGAGGCTTTGGTGGTTCGGGCATGTACGGAGGAGAAGCCCTAATGCCCTGATGCCCTCATGAGGAGTTGTGAGCGGCTGGTAGTGGTCGGTGTGAGTAGAGGCAGAGGGAGGCCTAAGAGGTATTGGGGAGACGTGATTAGGTAGGACATGGCTAGGATGCGGATTTCCGAGGACATGGCCCTTGATAGGAAAGTCTGGAGGTCTAGTATCAGGGTTGTAGGATAGGGGCTTCTAGGATCCTTCGTACTCCTTCCCGGGGTGGGTGGGGTTTGGTAGGGCTCTCCATAGATGATTTGTTATTGGTTTGTGTCCCCTTATAGTAGTTACTATTTGATATTATTGCATGCCATTTTATTTATGGTTCGTATGGTTATTTCGTTTAGATAATAATTTATGGCATCTCTGCTGGAGTTACTAATGCCCTTGTGTTTTTGTTTTTGTTTTTCCTTTCCTTCCCTGAGCCGAGCGTCGATTAGAAACAACCTCTCTGTCCTTTCGGGTAGGGGTAAGGCCTGTCTACATATTACCCTCCCCAGACCCTACTTTGTGGGACTATACTGGATAGTTGTTGTTGTTGTAAGTTTCTCTCTGTGGCTACCTTTAACATTCGATTGTGTTTTCATTATAGAAGTACACTCCTTAATTGTGTTTTCATTATATTTTCTATAGATGAAAGAAGTTGAAAGTAGAGTAAGTGAGGTGAGTTCATCTTAAAGCGAACCTACTTCTTCACCTACAAATTCAGTTAGTGAAAACTCTAAAAAAAAGAAAATCTATACAATCTAGATCACTTGCTTGAATCATTTTGAAAAGTTTAAAATTCTAATGGAGATGATAGAGGAAAGTGTAAATATTGTGGTCGTGATTATAAGGCTAATTCACGATTTAATGGAACAACATCATTGAATACTCATTTAAAGAAGTGTCCAAAAATACCTCGGAAAGTTGATAATACTCAAACACAATTGTGTTTTCAAAAGGATGGGCAAATTAATGGTGGGGTGCTTTGGAAATCTAATCAAGAACTAGTTATGAGGACTTTAGTTGAGATGGTAATTGTGGAGGAATTACCCTTTAGCTTTGTTGAAAAGAAAGGCTTTAAGAAGTTTATGAGCATAACCCAACCTCAGTTTAATGTTCCTTCTCGTAAGACAATTACAAGGGATTGTTTTCAAGTTTACAATGAAGAGAGGCTTAAACTAATGAAAAATTTCAGAGATGTAAAACAAAATATTTGCCTTACCACAAAAACATGGACTTCATTACAAAGAATTAACTATATGTGTTTGACGGGTCATTTTATTGATAGAGATTAGGTGTTGCATTAAAGAATACTAAATTTTTGCCCTATCTCAAGTCATAAGGGTGACGAAATGGCAAAGTTTATTGGTAATTGTTTGCTTGAATTGGAATTGGATAAGGTATTCACTGTTACTATTGATAATGCTTCTTCAAATGATGTCACTGGCAGATCAGTCACTGGCTTTTGCATTTTTTTAGGGGATTCTATCATTGGTTGTAAGGCTAAGAAGCAACCAATTGTCTCCCTTTCTTATGCTGAGGCTGAGTACTCATTTATTAGTAAGGTAGTTGCGGAGTTGACTTGGGTTGTTCGGCTTTTATGTGATTTTGGTATTGCGATATCTTCTGCTGCTAATGCCCTCTGATACTGACCTATGGGCTCTATACACAGATGATGCTGCTAACGCCTCGGGATCAGGACTGGGACTCGTCCTCGAAGTTCCCATGGGAAAAATAATTTGCAAGTCCATACGATGCCCCGGTATGACTAACAACGAGGCAGAATATAAAGCCGTTATCGTAGGTATAAAGTTGGCCATCAAGTAAGGATCTCGCAGACTTATTCTCCATTGCAACTCCCAACTCGTTGTAAACCAAGTCACTGGGACTTAGCAAATCAACATGCAGAGATTACAAAAGTACCAGGCCAAAATCCATAGGTTAATGGCTGAACTCGACGAGTGCCGCTTTGAGCAGGTCCCCAGGGCACAGAACGCTGAGGCGGATGGCCTGTCAAAATTGGCAGCAGTCACCAAAAATCTCAACAAAGAAAGTGTGGTCCCCTCCCCCATTCAGCAATTAACCACACAGAGTGACTCTTATTAAATTTAACTTGGGATTGGCGCAACTAGTTCTTGTCCTACTTGCATGAGGGTACACTCCCGCCTAACAAGAAAGAAACCAAGAAGCTCCGCGTACAAGCCGCCCGATATTGCCTGATAAACCATAAGCTCTACAAATGGACCTTTGGTGGACCCCTGGCCAAGTGCCTAGGTCCCAATCAAATGACACCAGTACTCGAGGAAGTATACGAGGTCCAATGCGGCACTCACACAGTCAAACACGCCCTCGTGTGCTGTCTAATACGGGCCGGCTACTATTGGCCAACTATGAAGAAAGATGCAGCAGAGTACGTCCGCCGATGTGAATGATGCCAAAAATTCGCCCCATGATACACCAACCAGGAAAACCTCTCCACCTTCACATGGCCTTTCATCAAATAAGGAATGGACATAGTCGGCCAATTACTGGAGGGACGAGGAAAGGTACGATTTCTATTATTTTTAACTGATTATTTTTCTAAATGGGTAGAAGCAGGTGCGTACGCCCAAATACGCGAACAGAAAGTCATCGCATTTATATGGAAGAACATTATCTGCCACTTTCACATCCCCAAAGAAATCACCTATGACAACGAGCGACAGTTCATCGGTCAGAAAACAACCGAGTTCTTCGACAAATAGCATATCAAACAAATACTCTCCACACCGTATCACCCCGCCTCCAATGATCAAGCAGAATCGTCTAACAAAATGATACTGAACATACTGAAAAAGAAGCTCGAAGACTCCAAAGGGCTATGGCCCGAGCTACTACCAAAAGTACTATGGGCACACAGAACCATACCAAAATCCTCCACAGGAGAAATGCCATACTCATTGGTATATGGAACCGACGCTGTCATACTGGTCGAAGTAGGCGAACCAAGCCTGAGGAATTCGTACACAAGCGGAGCTGAAAACGATTTGAACAGACTTCAAGACCTCGATGAGGCCAAGGAAAGAAGAGAAATGGCCAACATAATACGGGCGGCTCCTTGACTTCGGCAGTAACGGAAGAGGCATCGACTGATGCTTGGCAAAGGAATTGCCACAGAGGACGAGATGGCGAGTGAGCCCCATCCAGAGTCGAGGAAAGTCTTAATGGCTTATGCCATTTGCTCGAGGAGGTCGGCTCCCCTGGGGAGGGCGGTTCCTGATATCGCCCCCACACGTGTCCCATAGAGTGGCACGTAAACCGCTACCGAGGAGGCGGGTAATGAGGAGAGGGTAGGTTCCGAAACGGCCCCCACGGTCGAGGATGCGCCTAGTAGGGATCCTTCATCCTCATGTGGACCATTTCTCTTCTTTCTTCGGCCTCATCGAGGTCTTGAAGTCTGTTCAAATTGTTTTCCGCTATGCTTGTGTGTGAATACCTCAGGCTTCGTTTGCCTACTTCGACCGATATAACAGCGTCAATTCTGTATACCAATGAGTACGGCATTTCTCCCATGGAGGATTTAGGTGTGGTTCTGTGTGCCCATAGTACTTCTGGTAGTAGCTCGGGCCATAGCCCTTTGGCGTCTTCGAGCTTCTTTCTCAGTATGTTCAGTATCATTTAGTTAGACAATTCTGCTTAACCACTGGCGGCGGGGTTGTCACGCCCCAAATCGAGGGACATGACCGGTGCCCGATCGGGTAGCCCCAATCAAGTGGACCTGGGTTCCTTTCTTATCCCATGTACTTCCCCTGTATTTTTCATTAATTAACAACCAAAGGATTAACCATTTTATAATTAAAAATACTCCTTTTCAAAGCATACACAACATGCTTAATTGATTAACAAGTTTACAATTTACAACGCCCGACATATATTTACATAAGACCATAATCCCACATTTACTGTCTATAGAGCCTCTAAGATATGACAGGGTTATACAGTACTTGCGGTAACAAGGCTCCAGCTATACCTTACACAAAACCAAAATAAGACTCCAAAATAGAAGTGGCATGAGCCATGCATGTCCCCGAGAGGAAAGGGGCTCACCAAAATGGCCAGTGGAAGATGAATGAGTGCTATTGTCGATGAACTGAAGTACCTGCTATGGATCCACCTACAATCATAACACGAATGTAGCGCCCACGGAAAAAAGGACGTCAGTACACTAGAATTGTACTGGTATGTATGGACAAACTTTGTCCCAAGTAAACTCAAGCCATAGACAAGTAAATCACGATAATAGAATCAACCAACAAATACGCAAAGAAATAACAGGACAAGCCAAACATGTTTTCAACACTTAACTTTGTTTCAAGTAGTCCCCAACCCATGTACAAGTAGAAAACAACAATAGAAGCAACAACCAAACACACATGGAAGACACAATCAAGACGAACAAAGGGAAAATCAGTGCCCCACAGGTTACAAACTCTCCTGTTGTCTCCTTTCAGAATGCCTCATCAATGATTTCACAATTGTGCGCATATCAATTTCAATGGTGATTTCGATCGCTTTCCACCCTTATTAGCTCGTCCACCCTTATTACCTCAGCCACCCTTATCACCCCAACCCAGAATATATCAATTGTGTTGCGGTGCGCAACCCGATCCCACCGTACAGTTTCAAATCACAACAATCACAACAACAAACAAGAACACTTCACAAAGATCACAACAATGACAATAAGAAATTCACAATTGTTTCACGTTTCCACAATACTTTTCAAGCCACTACCACAACAATGTTACAAATGTTTCCATACCCAACAGTACCAATTCCATTCCGTTCAATAGTTCATAAGTAATTCAGGTCATTTCCTTAATTTCTCACAATAAGCCAATTATGTCATTTACGATTTCCCTTTTATCATTCGTTTCTCAACTCATACCACATAACACATAATCAACCAATCAAACACCCAACAACTTAATCACAGGAATTTCATAACAATCAGCATGGTTATCATATACCAAATAATTTGTACACCAAACAGGGCAATTTCACAAAGATCAAAGTTACCCATACATACCTGGAGTCGAATTCCCTTTCCTTTCTTTTATCTCATACTTTCAATTCACCCAATTTATCTATTTTGCCAACTCCGCTTTTGCAAAACCTTACTTTTATCCAACTCCTTTTTACTAAATTTCAAGTATAAAGAACATGCATGAGTGTTTAACTTCCATTTCCAAGAGTTAATGCATGAAAATCTTTCTTTCCTTTAAAATCTAAAAATCAAGGAAAAATGGTTAGGGTTTTTACCTTTAGAATTTGGGGAAGAAGATACTTGCTCTAGAATTTTTCGGACCAAGCCATTAGAAGAACAATCTTTCAAGAGGATAGGTTTTTCCCTCAAGAATCTCTCCTCCCTCTCTCTTATTTTGCTAAGAAAATATGTAAAAATAAAGTGTTGGGGTGTTTTATTGAAGAAGAAATCGGGTTAAAATAATTAGAAAAATCTGGGTCGAGTCGAGTCTGCGGTCGCATCTGCAATCGCAGATTTAACATACGGTCCGCATAATGGACCACAGAATTGCTCCCAAAAACCAAATGTTCTGATATGATCTGCGACAAGAATGCGGTCTGCATTCGTGTTCTGCGGTCGCATAATGCGCCGCAGAATTGACCCCCAAAATCCCTGAGGAATTTATGCGATGGTTTTGTGGTCTGCATTTTGACTATGTGATTGGTTTTGTGGTCTGCATTTTGACTATGTGATTGCATATTGGACTGCATTTTCAACACCAATTTTAAAAAAACCTTCTGATACACTATGTGGTGGGAATGCGGTCCGCATAGCTGATCTGCAACCGCATTCTTGACCGCAGAAATGACAATTTCTGGAAAAATTTATTCTTTTAATTTTTAAAGCTTAGATCACCACCGAGGGTCATAATATTCAGACCTTAACACAATGAGCTACTAGGTTTTGAGCACAAAATTTTACGGGGCCTTACATCCTCCCCCCCCCCCCCAAAATCATTCGTCCTCGAATGAGGATTTTGAAAATCAGTTGGTTTTGAAAGACATGATATGCAAACTGACAAAATTTTCATTAACTCCTATATTTTAGAAAAATTTCGCCAGAGTTTCCTTTGTATTATGGACATATACCTGTCAGAGAGCCCCCGGAACATATTCTCAAGCATCATTACACATTTACAACATTCTCTACAGTTTGTGCACAATTTATTACCTCAACAATTGCTCTATTCTATTACTTTGTTACATTTTGCACATAAATTAGCCACTTCAATGAGTCCCTACCTTATTTAACCATTTCAATATACCACATACATGTAAACAAACAATTATCAATCTACACTTACCATTAGTTGTTTATTTAACACATGAGTCTTTATAAATCATTCATTTATCAAGGAAAGTTCAAGTGACTTAAAGTAATCACAACACATACAACTCTTGCACAATTTAGAGAAACTTCACTAGCATTAGGAGAAAAACAATTCGGACACAATGATAGTTGTTTCAAAGATAAAAAGGCCACCTAATTTCTTCTACGCTTGATCAAACAAATGGGAATATTTTTCTTTCATTTCTTTTTCTGCTTTTCACGTGGCTTCCTCAACTTGTTGACTTCGCCACAACACTTTAATAGAGGCAACTTCCTTATTTCTCAACTTATGGACTTGCCTATCAAGGATGGCAACTGGAACTTCTTCATACGACAAGTCTTCATTAACCGCGATAGTCTCGACTGGCACTATGGTGGATGGATCCCCAATCACTTTCTTCAACATGGACACATGGAACACTAGGTACACTAATGACATTTCAGGAGGCAACTCCAGCCTATAAGAAACTTGCCCGATCTTTTGAACGATCTGATACGGCCCGACATACCTAGGACTCAACTTTCCTTTCTTCTCGAATCACATGACTCCATTCATATGAGATACCCTCAAGAACACCCCATCATCAACTTGAAACTCCAAATCTCTTCGGCGAACGTCCGCATAGGATTTATAGCGACTCTGAGCAGTTTTCATCATTTCCTGAATGGCCTTAACTTTCTCCATAGCCCGGTACACAAGATCTGGCCCTAGCAATTCTGCTTTACCCACTTCAAACCATCCAATTGGTGACCTACACCTTCTTCCGTACAATGCCTCAAACGGGGCCATCCGAATGCTAGCATGAAAGCTGTTATTGTAAGCAAATTCTATAAGTAGTAAGTGTTCATCCCAACTACCTCTAAAATCCAAGACACAAGCCCGCAACATATCTTCAAGCATCTGAATAGTCCACTCGGCCTGACCGTCGGTCTGCAGATGGAAAGCTATGCTGAGATTCATTTGAGTACCAAAAATTGCTGAAATTTCTTCCAAAAATTAGCTTTGAACTGGGCCCCTAGATCCGAGATAATAGAAAGTGGAGTGCCATGAAGCCTTACTATCTCCTTAATATATAATTTAGCATATTGTTCTACAGTATTAGGGGACTTGACTGGCAGAAAGTGAGCTGATTTGGTGAGTCGATCCACTATTACCCAAATTGAGTAGAACTTGCGCTGAGTACAAGGTAACCCTACCACAAAATCCATATTGATTATCTCCTATTTCCACATTGGCATTTCTATAAGCTGAGTTAATCCACCGGGCCGTTGATGCTCGGCCTTCACTTGCTGACAGTTCAGGCATTTAGATATAAAGTTTGCCACATCCCTTTTCATACCGTTCCACCAATAAATATCCTTGATGTCATGATACATTTTCGTAGAACCTGGGTGCACGGAATACCTGGAAATACGAGCCTCCGCCATCACCCTCTCCTGAAGCTTATCCACATCCGGGACACATAGCCTGCGTTGACACCGTAATACACCATCCTCCCTGCTGAGCGAAAATGTCGAAGTCTTGTTATTCACAACCGCTTCCTTTATCTGAGCCAATGCTGGATCCATCAATTATTTTTCCTTGATTTCTTCCACCAGTGATGATTCTGCTCCATTATACACCATAACATTTTCCTCATCTGATGCCGAAATACGAACCCCTAAACTGGCCAATTGGTAAACCTCCCGAGCCAGGAGTCTCTGATCTACACCCAAATGAGCTAAACTACCCATGGATTTTCGACTAAGAGCATCGGCCACCACGTTTGCCTTCCATGGGTGGTACAAAATGTTCATATCATAATCCCTGAGCAATTCTAACCACCGTCGCTGCCTCAAATTTAGTTTCTTCTGTTTGAACAAATACTTGAGACTCTTGTGGTCTGAAAACACATCTACATGAACCCCATAAAGATAATGCTTCCATATTTTTAAAGCAAATACAACTGCCGCAAGCTCCAAATCATGGGTCGGGTAATTCTTTTTGTGATTCTTGAGTTGCCTAGAAGTATAATCTATGACCTTTCTGTGCTGCATCAATACACACCCCAAACCAACCTTGGAGGCATCACAATAAGCCACAAACCTCTCTATGCCTTCTGGCAAGGCCAATACTAGTGCCGAGGTCAACCTTGACTTCAATTCTTGAAAACTTTTCTCACAAACGTCGGACCACTGGAACTTAACTGCTTTCTGCGTCAATTTAGTCAATGGGGAGGCGAGGGTTGAGAATCCATCCACAAACCTCCGATAGTACCCTGCTAACTAAAAAAGCTACGAATCTTTGTTGGGGTCGTGGGTCTAGGCCAATCCTTCACTACGGCAATCTTCTGGGGATCCACCTGAATCCCTTCACTGGAAACAACATGTCCCAAAAAGGCTACGGACTTCAACCAAAACTCACATTTCGCAAACTTAACGTACAATTGGTGCTGATGAAGAGTCAGCAATATTGCTCTGTGCCGAGTCGAGTATGCGGTCGCATCTGTGATCGTAGAGTTAACATGCAGTCTGCATAATAGATCGCAGAATTGCTCCCAAAAACCAAATGTTCTGACACGATCTGCCACAAGAATGCGGTCCATATTCGTGTTTTGCGGTCACATAATGCGCTGCAGAATTGACCCCCAAAATCCCTGAGGAATTTATGTGATGGTTTTACCGTCTGCATTTTGACTATGCGATCGCATATTGGACTGCATTTTCAACACCAATTTTGACAAACCTTCTTATACACTCTACGGTAGGAATGCGGTCCACATAGCTGATATGCGACAACATTCGGACCTTGACACTATGAGCTACTAGGTTTTGAGCACAAAATTTTACGGGGCCTTACAGGGGTGATACAATGTGGAGAGTATTCGTTCGATATGCCATTTGTTGAAGAACTCAGTTGTTTTCTGGCCGATGAACTGTCGCCCATTGTCGCATGTGATTTTTTGGGGATGCCAAAGCGGCAGATAATGTTCTTCCATATAAATGCGATGACTTCCTGTTCGCGTATTTGGGCGTACGCACCTGCTTCTACCCACTTAGAAAAATAGCCAGTTAAAACTAATAGAAATCGTACCTTTCCTTTTCCCACCGGTAATGGGTTGACTATGTCCATTCCCCATTTGATGAAAGGCCACGGGGAGGTGACCAAGTGGAGAGCTTCTCCTGGTTGGTGTATCATGGGGGCGAATATTTGGCATCATTCGCATCGACAGACGTACTCTGTTGTATCTTTCTTCATAGTTGGACAATAGTAGCCGGCCCACATTAGACAGCGCACGAGGGCGCGATTTCCTGTGTGGGCGCCGCAATGGCCCTCATGTACTTCCTCGAGTACCATTATCATTTGATTGGGACCTAGGCACTTGGCCAGGGGTCTACCAAAGGTCCGTTTATAGAGCTCGTAGTTTATCAGGCAATATTGGGCGGCCTGTATGCGGAGCTTCTTGGCTTGTTTTTTGTTAGGCGGAAGTGTGCCCTCCTGCAAGTAGGACAAGAACTGGTTGCGCTAGTCCCAAGTTAAATTTAATGAGAGTACCTCTGTTTGGTCAATTGCTGAATGGTGGAGGGTGACCATGCTTTCTTTGTTGAGATTTTTGGTGACTGCGGCCAATTTTTCCAGGCCATCCGCCACGGTGTTCTGTGCCCTAGGGACCTGCTCAAAGCGGTACTCGTCGAGTTCGGCCATTAACCTGTGGATTTCGGCCTGGTATTTTTGTAATCTGCTCCTTGATTTGGTAAGTCCTAGTGACTTGGTTTACCACGAGTTGGGAGTCGCAACGGAGAACAAGTCGGCGAGCTCCATACTTGATGGCCAACTTTATTCATGTGACAACGGCTTCATATTCTACCTCGTTGTTAGTCATCTCGGGGCATCGTATGGACTGGCAAATTATTTCGCCCGTGGGGACTTTGAGGACGAGTCCCAGTCCCGATCCCGAGGAATTAGCAGCACTGTTCGTGTATAGAGCCCATAGGTCCGTGTATAGAGCCCAATGGCCTCAAAAGATGAAGTCAGACCCCCCCGATTAACATCTCGCCAAACTTTTTTAGCAGCACTGATGGTACATGTTCTTTTGCTAGGTCGTTGCCTTTCACCACAGTGACATAACGGATCAGATGATCCTCGGGATCTGTAGTTCCATCGTACACCCTCAAGTAGGGGGCATCTTGAAGGTTTTTGGGATAGAGTAGGGGGCAGCTCCTTCAGAGTATGGCTGCTCTAGCAACTTAGGGGCTCTGGGAATTTCGTCGACCCTTTCCTGATGCTCCTTCATCTGGTCGCGGAGTGCTTTATTTTCGCTTTCCATTTCCTCCATTTTCCTCAGGATGGCGGTTAGCGTGCCACCACCGATCCGCGTCTCGATGGGTTGGTTATTTACTCGCGTCTCCCCATGTTCGTCTATGGCAGTGGTAATACTTATCGTTGGTACTGACCTTATATTGCCTTGTGGTGGCTTCTCGACCAAGCCGCTTAAGGTACTTGTCAGCCACTCTTCCAGTAGTTTTTTGACCACCGAGGGTGCCTCCTTAGCAGTAGATATGGAAGCTCATTTATCATGCAAGATCGTTGGATCCTCGAAGGGGGAAGGTGGGATCTTTGCACCCGGTGCGATGTTGGGGGTTGTGACCTCCATTATTTCTTTGGATCTAGTGTCATTTTCAGCCATCTTAGATTTTCGTACAATGTAGAGGAAGGCAGTTGGTTGATCTCTAGGTAGATACTATAATTTTGATTCTCGAAATCCCCACAGACGGTGCCAATTGTTTGGCTCCAAAAAGTTAAATATTACTTCAGGCCTAAAACAATCAAAAAGATAATGAAGGGGTAAATCGCAATCGAATATAGTAAACCTAGATGTGAGATCGGTATAGTTATCACTTATAAGATATTGCAGAATGAAGAACTTCAAGAATAGTTATTTGTCAAAGTTGAGAAATAGAGAGAGAATGAGAGAATTGTATTATTCGATAATAACACCTGCCTTTTTACAATGGGGAGGCCCCCTTTATACAGAAAGGGGCCTCCTTCAGAATAATAATAATAAAAACATTAGAGCGTAGTCGACGTCCTCTTAGTGGGGATGTCCGATCGTGAGTGACATTGTCTGTGTCCCTACGTCTAAACCGTACCCATGCCACAAGGAATATATAAGGAAGGTCGTACCCTTTGGTTGTGAGGGCGTGAAGGATCACATTTGACCCCATACAAATATACTACTCCTATGAGGTAAACTTTTACATCCACTCCTAAAAGAGTATACTTTTATGTAGTAATTTACATGCAATAGTTCACTTATTCATTAATTTTAATTGAAGAATTTTCTCTCTGTGGCTACCTTTAACATTCGATTGTGTTTTCAATAAAGAAGTACACTTCTTAATTGTGTTTTCATTTGATTTTTTATAGATGGTAGAAGTTGAAAGTAGAGTAAGTGAGGTGGGTTTATCTCAAAGCGAACCTACTTCTTCACCTACAAATTCAGTTAGTGAAGACCCAAAAATAAAAGAAAATCTATACAATCTAGATCACTTGCTTGGGATCATTTTGAAAAGACTAAAGATTCTAATGGAGATGATAGAGCAAAGTGTAAATATTGTGGTCGTGATTATAAGGCTAATTCACGATTGAATGGAACAACATCATTGAACACTCATTTAAAGAAGTGTCCAAAAATACCACAGAAAGTTGATAACACTCAAACATAATTGTGTTTTCAAAAGGATGGGCAAATTAATGGTGGGGTGCTTTGGAAATTTGATCAAGAACTAGTTAGGAGAGCTTTAGTTGAGATGGTAATTGGGGAGGAATTACCTTTTAACTTTGTTGAAAAGAAAGGCTTTAAGAAGTTTATGAGCATAGCCCAACCTCAATTTTATGTTCCTTCTCGTAGGACAATTACAAGGGATTGTTTTCAAGTTTATAATGAAGAGAGGCTTAAACTAATAAAAATTTCAGAGATGGTAAACCAAAAATTTGCCTTACCACAGACACATGAACTTCGTTACAAAGAATTAACTAGATGTGCTTGACAGGTCATTTTTTTTATAGAGATTGGGTGTTGCATAAAAGAATACAAAATTTTTGCCCTATCTCTAGTCATAAGGGTGACGAAATGTAAAGATTATTGGTAATTGTTTGCTTGAATGAAAATTGGATAAGGAAATGGAAATTGATAATCCTTCTTCAAATGATGTCACTGGCAGATCAGTCACTGGCTTTTGCAATTTTTTTGGGGATTCTATCATTGGTTGGAAGGCTAAGAAGCAACCAATTGTCTCCCTTTCTTGTGCTGAGGTTGAGTACCGAGTTATTAGTAAGGTAATTGCGGAGTTGACTTGGGTTGTTCGCCTTTTATCTGATTTTAGCGTTGTGATATCTTCCGTTGTACCTGTAAGATGCTTCTATCGTATTTCATCTTAAAAGATCAAAATATAAAAAGAAGAGCTAAAATTAATGTGAAAGAATTCAATTTGCAACATGTATAACTCATACCAGGAGGATGTAATATCTTTACCCCTACACTAAAATAATTCCCTTTTCATTAGATTTGTGTTTCTTAATGATCTATTGGCCATCAAAACGAATAAAAAAAGACTAGTTACAAGTTAAATAGAAAAAACAAATTTACAAATATTTTTTATATATTAGTAACTGATTTTCTGAAAAAAGTAATATTATATATCTAAAAGAATATTTGCAGAGAAAATAAATTTTATACAGCAAAAATTAAAAAGGGCAAAAAAGAAAAACCATAAACCCCAGTATACTAGACGCACCAGGGGTTCATTTTTCTCCAGTTCTCAGCCAAAACGAAGCATCAACCATTGACAACATCAGATCCTCATTTCTCAGTTCATCTTTCTACTATTCCTTATAGCTGTAAGTATAAAGTCTTCACACTTGGCATATCAGTCTATCAACTTTGAAAATTAATAGTCTTTCATGTAAAGATCCAAATTTTATACCCATTGAGCTAAACGATTCAATCTTAAAATATGCTTTGGATTAAGTTTGCGGTTTTTCTTTCAAATCTGGGTTTTAGTTATATTAATGGTACTGCGAATTGGTGATTTTTTTGTACTTTTTGAGCTAAAGGTTATATCTTTTATATTTGCTCTGGATTAACTATGTTGTTGTTGATTTTTTGCTGATTCTCTGGGCTTAGTAATACTAATGTTTACTGTAAATTGGTGAAAATTTTGATATTTTTCTAACCCCAGTTGCTAATTGATTCATTTACATGAAAACTCTGTAATGTGAGTTTTGGTACGTCGTACAGTTCATTGCATTGATAGAAATTGTTAGGATTTTGAAAATCATAAGACCTTATAAAGCTACTATTTGGAAAGCAAGAGTTATATCTTATATGATACACTTGTTGTTGGTGAGCTAAGGGAATTCACTAGTGGGACTAAGCTTCTTTAACCAGGAGTCGCTTATTTTGCTAGTTCCTTGAATTTGGGATGTTTTAGTGAGTGCTGCCTTGGAGTTCCTGTTCCTGTTGAAATGGCTGCCAACCCCGAATTCTGGAATTAAGAAGGAGGCTTTTTATGGATGTAGATAGTATCTGATGGAAGCTTGCAATTGCTTTTCCGGAAATACAATAGGCACAACACTTCATCCTGTTGTAGTTCAAATTAATTCTCGATGAAAATTTGAGTGTTATCCTTATTTTCTCCATTTAATTAACCGAATGCAACTAGATCGTTGGATGTAGCATTAGTTTCTTGACATGAGGCACTCACAATCCCATTTGCAATGATCTTTCTCTGAAGTGGTGGAAATAAGGGGTAGACCTGTAAGTTTTGTAGTTCAGCTGCACGATTAACAAGTCTTTGTGCAACGAAATATGGGTGACAATACTTTTGGTTTATCAACCCAAAAAGAAAATGGAAGACAATATGTAAAACTACTGAATCGAGCAAGAATCAAATGGAGATTTGATTAAAGTTCATGGGAGAAAGAAGAACCGGGAGAGAGGGAAATATTTTCTGTTCTCTCTTCTAGAATGTACCAGTCTTCTCATGTATGTCTATTGTTTACATTATATTGGGCTTTAGCCCAGAAGCTCAAAATACACAGAATGCTGAACAACTCCAGTGAGTGGCTTTGTAAAAACGTCGGCGAGCTTAGAAGTGGTAGGAACATGATGCAAGGAGATTAGGCCGCCACCAAGTTTATTCCGAACAAAATGACAGTTCAATTCAACGTGCTTCGTTCGCTCATGAAAAACAAGGTTCTTCGCAATATGAATGGTCGCTTGGTTGTCACAAAACACAAGTACAACAAAAGATATCGCAACACCAAAATCAGATAAAAGGCGAACAACCCAAGTCAACTTCGCAACTACCTTACTAATAGCTCAGTACTCAGCCTCAATAGAAGAAAGGGAGACAATTGGTTGCTTCTTAGCCTTCCAACCAATGATAGAATCCCCCAAAACAATGCAAAAGCCAGTGACGGATCTGCGAGTGTCTGGGCAAGCAGCCCAGTCACTATCACAGTCACTATCACAGAAGGCAGACAATGAAAGAGATGGAGAATTGCCATAGAACACCCCAACATCAGAAGTACCTTTGAGATAGCGAAGTAAATGCAAAGCAGCCTTCATGTGGGAAGTACAAGGGGCCTGGAGGAACTGATTGAGATGTTGTACAGCAAAAGCAGAGGTCAGGCCTTGTGTGAGTCAAAAAATTCAACTTGCCCATCAAGCTTCTATAAGTATCAGGAGAAGGCTGAGGGTCGCCCATGGCATCCTTCAATTTAGAGTTCGAATCCAAAGGGCAAGTCATAGGAGATACCATATCACAAGTGTATTCGTGAAGTGGAGTAGATCTCTGATGAACTTACTTTGATGGGAAGTAATAGCCAGAAGGAAGGTATGCCACTTCTATGCCAAGAAAGTTGTTAAGAACATCCAGATCCTTGATTTTGAATTGATTGTCCAAGAAAAATTTCAAGGTAGGGATTTCTTCCAAATCATCACCGGTAAGAATTATATCATCCACATAAATGGCAAGAAGTACAGTGGAACCACCTGATCTTCTGATGAAAAGTGAATAGTCATTCAAAGAATGGAAGTAACCCCTAGAACACAAAGCATGCCTGTCTCAAACCATACAAAGATTTTTGAAGATGACAAACCAAATTAGAAGACTGACAAGATGAAGTAACAAGATGAAGTAACATTCTCAACATACAAACTAGGGAGCAATTTCATGTAGACCTCCTCATCCAAGTCTCCATGCAAAAATGCATTATTTACATCAAGTTGAAACATAGACCAAATTCCTTTTTAATAGTAGAAAATTTGATAACTGGGGGAAAAAGTTTCATTAAAATCTACACCCTCATCTATGTATCACCCCTAACAACCAACCTAGCCTTATATCTTTCTATAGACCCAGAGCCTTATATTTTATCTTATATACCCACTTACAACCTATGGGTTTCTTGCTAGGAGGTAACTCAACAATGGACCAAGTATCATTAGCCTTAAGAGCCTCAAATTCCTTTCTCATGGCCTCTTGCCAAGCTGGAATAGAAGCTGCCTGATGGTAAGAGTGGGGTTCCAGACCAGCAATGCTAATTGAACTTTGAGAACAAAAGGGAGAAGAACTAGAGCCACATAGAGAATGAGGCAGACTGCAAACATAATGCTAATGCTGAAGATGACTGGGAGTAACATGATTTCTGGAGGATCTCCTAACAGGAGCTGGAGACAGACTAGGAGCAATAGGAGGAGCAAGAGGAGGTTCAGGGATAGGAGCAGAGTGAGTAACAAACACAGGAGAAGGAATAGGAGAAGAAGAGGGAGAAACAATAGGTGTGGAGGATGAGACAGGATCAGGTTCATGAGAGGAGGTGTGATGAAAGTCATCAGAAAAGAAAGGAATAGAAGAAGGTGATGTAGAAGTAACACATGAATGAGAGAGCGAGGCAAAAGGAAAGATACCCTCATGAAACACCATATCTCTAGAGATAAATGTTAGTTTAGTATCTAGATTGTAAAGTTTATAGCCTTTCTTAGCCAAGGGATATCCCAGGATAACACAAGGATCAACTCTAGGTTGAAACTTGTCCTTGTGACACTTAGGAATTGTGGAGAAACACAAGCAACCAAAGGTAGTAATGTGAGCATATGAAGGGGGTTGCCCAAAAAGTAATTCAAAAGGAGTTTTATTGGCAAGCAACTTGGAAGGGAATCTATTTATGAGGTAAGTGACAGTGAGCACACAATTACCCTAAAACTTAATAGGTAACTTGGATTGGAAAAGTAAAGCTCTAGAGGTTTCCAACAAATGCCTATGTTTGCGTTCGACCATCTCATTTTGTTGTGATGTGTGTGGACAAGATGTTTCGTGAACAATGCCATTGTCAACAAAGAATTGGCCAACAAGAACACCAGACCCAAGTTCAAGAGCATTATCACTCCTAATAGTTTGAATGCAAGTTTGAAAGTGTGTTTTGACCATGGCAACAAAGGCTTTAATCAGAGGAAAAGCATTACTTTTAGACCCCAGAAGGTGAGTCCAAGTTGCTCTAGTGAAATCATCTACTATAGTCAAAAAATATTTGCACCCATTGTAGGTAGGAGTGCTATATGGTCCCCAAGTATCCACATGGACAAGTTGGAAGGGGTGAGAAGTTTTGATGGAGCTATCAGGAAAGAGCAGTCTAGGTTGTCTAGCCAAAGGACAAATACAATAAGTAAAGGACTATTTGGATGAAAATTTGCATGCAATGGATGAAATATCCTTCATTCTCACAAAGGGAATATGCCCCAACCTATTATGCCATAAAATCTCCATTTTATTCAAATCAAAGTGGTATGTACAATGATTATCAGTTCCAATAGCAGCCAATGGAGAATGGTATTACAATTGGAAGACATAGAAGTCGAAGAACAAGTAGGAAAACTATTACAAGCAGCAGCAAGAACAGTATGATCAGATTGTGGACATGACTGCACAAGCTTGTATAGCCCATGGTCCTGTTTACCAATTTCCAGTGGCCTCTTCATTGAAAGGGCCTGTACGAGAAAACATGAAAATTTACCAAACAGATCCAGGCAATCTAATTGTGCAACAAGCTTGCGAACAGAAATAAGATTGTGCTGAAAACTAGGGACAAAAAGTACATAATGAAGTGTGAATGAAAGAAAGTGAAGAGAACCAATGCAAGTGACTTTGACTTTATATCCATTAGGAAGTGTGACCAAATATGGGACAACTAGGGGCTGAATATCAAAGAGGAGTTCTTTCCTAGAAGTCATGTAGTTAGTGGCCCCAGAATCTATTATCCAAATCCAAGTGTACTCATGGACTCTAGTTAGCATGCATGCACCATTAGACACCTTGCCTACACATTCAGGGAAGGAACTATGCCCGCAAAATTTGCAGAGGCCATCAGACTAGACTGAGAGAGAGACTCTGAAATGTGTGCCGCTGAAGTAGCATCAGGAGCTGAGCATACTGGTCCTTAGACAAACCAGAGTCAACAGGGCTTTCAGTGGGAACTGGTCCAGATTCAAAAGCACAAACTGAACTCTGCACCTCAACATTTGCAGCGGTTCGTTTACCTTTGGTGAATTTAAAGTTTGGTGGAAATCCATGGAGCTTATAGCATTTATCAATCAAATGTCCAGGTTTCTTACAATACTTGCAGAAAAGAGGAGACTTGTTCTGATCAAAATTGATTTTCTGGGCAAATTGTCTAGCAGATTTGGTATTCAGATTGACATGGAAAAAAGCAGAGTCGCCTTGGAAATGAGAATTGGGAGTAATTTGCCTCTGCTTTTCATCTTGGAGGAGGATACTATAAGCAGTATCGAGAGAAAGTGGAGGTTGCATCATGAGCAAGTTGCTCCAACATAGGTCTCATTCAGACCCATGAGGAATTGGTGTAGTCTGTTCTCCTCTTCCTTCTTTTGAAGTCCAGGTTTAGCAGCACAAACACAGGTATTGGCATGATTAGTGCACATAAACCTCAACTCATCCCATAATTTTTTGAGTTTGTTGAAATAGGAAGCAATGTCCAGTGACCCTTGATGAGTAGATGCTATCTCTTGCTTAATCTCAAACACCTTAATCCCACTAATTGAACCATATTTTATTAAGCTGAGCCCAAATACTCTCAGCTTACCATATCAGCAGTATCCGAGTATTAAACGCTCTTAGCTATGTCCGGGGATAGCCAGGAAATGATCATGTTATTACACCTATCCCACTTATTAAATGAGGAGTATCCTCAGTTGGTCTCGGACAGCTTCCATCAATGAATCCTATTTTATTTCTAGCGGACAGAGATACGATCATATTCTGCCTCCAACCCTCAAAACCAGTACCATAGAAAGGCACACTGACCAGAGATACACCAGGTACATCAGAAGAAAGTAAAAAGAGTGGATTGGATGGCTCAGGATTATAGGTAGTACTCGAGGATGCATCATATGCTCCCATATTGACAGTCAGAGACTTTCCTCAAAGTAACGAACACAAACAGATGAGCAAAGCAACAAAATGAAAATTAGAAGATATTACCGTGTGTTTTTGCTACCGGAAAACAAACGACCTTGAATGCAGATTCCAAAAGCCTGAACAGAGCAAACCCTAGGTCAGCATCGGAGGAGGAAATCGGTCCCGTTCGATCCAAATTTACCCATACATATCACAAATACCACCAATAGATGACGGAAAGGTAACTCTGGCCTTGATTCTATCTGCATTCGAAAGGAATCTACCAGAAACAGAATCAACCACGAACATCGACGATCGAGCGTAAAACTGATGAAAACGAGCGAGGGTAACACCGCTCAAAACAGGAGAATGAGAATCAGTGGATCATCCACTCTGATACCATGTAAAACTACTGAATCGAGCAAGAATCAATGGAGATTTGATTAAAGTTCATGAAAGAAAGGAGAACTAGGAGAGAGGGAAATATTTTCTCTTCTTTCTTCTAGAATGTACCAGTCTTCTCATGTGTGTCTATTGTTTACATTATATTGGGCTTTAGCCCAGAAGCTCAAAATACAAATAAATAAACTCTAACTAAACCGGTGGTGGGCATGTGTCATGGGCCGTAGTCAGCTGAAGTCCAACACAATACATTGAGATGTTTAATGTGATGAGATTTTGAAGGGAAAAGGACAAGGGAGGAATACCCTAGTGGCAAGGATCCTACCTCTAACCATAAGATTGAGGGTTCGAGTCACCAAAACAGCTAAGCGAAAAGAAAGCCTGCTGTTGGTCTCCTCGATATTTTTTTTTTGGGGGTGGGGTATCATATCCAAAGAAAAAAAGGAGAAATCATCAAGTTATCAAGGCCTGTGATGCTTGAATATTTCTTCCCCTGATCCCACATGTAGAGTTGCTGGCTAACTACTGTACTTCAGATATGGTTTTTATTTACATTAAATTTATTTTGAATATTGTTACACCTATTGGCAGAATTGATTTTCTAATTTTGTACTGCTTGTATTATGTCTATTTGTGGATGGTATCGTATTTGACTTTCTCATTCCTATCACAGAATCTTCTCCAAAGATGGCTGCATCTTCTTCTCAGCTGGTTCATGGTAAGGGACTATAGTTGTTTTGACTGCTAATATTGAGCTTTATATTATACATTTTTATGAAGACAGAACTTGTGACTCTCACTCTTCTTCAATGACGTGACAAATATGTTGACACTGATCTCCCTCACTCTCCCCCATCCTACCTATTTTTGTGTGTGTGGGTTGGGGGGGGGGGAGGAAAAACATGATTTTTGCTGTTACTTTCCTCAAGGGAAAAGGTGAAGTAGCTTCGGGCAGATGAACTAAATGAAAAAGCTCGAGGAAAAACAAATAGGATTAAGTTTTAGGGGTTACATACCTAGATATTCCTTTGTTTGATCTACCGAGAGGTAGTTTACATTCGCCCATTGGTGGATGGTGAACTCACTTAGGTTTTGCATGTATGTGTTCTAGTTAGTAGTTGCTATCCTTTACACTCCCGTTTTGTGCGGGGTCCGGGGAAGAGCAGGACTAAAATGGTCTATTGTATGTAGCCTTACCCTGTATTTATGCAAGAGGTGCACCATTTTCATGTAATCGTCATCAACTTTTCTCTTCAAGTTTGTTTTCTTTACGGCTTGAACCCGTGACCTCCTAGTCACATGGCAACAACTTTACAAGTTACGCCAAGGCTCCCCTTCCAAAAAAACGCCGTTGCCGGGGATCGAACCCGTGTCACCCGCGTGACAAGCATGAATACTCACCACTATACTACAACGACTTGATAGGCGGGAATACTCACCACTATCCACACAATGAACACATTTTATTTTTAGTATTACAATTGTCACTATTACCAACTAATATGTCCGTTCAGTGGGGTTTGATATCAAAGTCTTCGAGCAGGGAATGTCATTTACGTTCTTTACAGCATGGTGGGTAGAACTTAGATATATAGTTGTAAAGGAGGGTTTTTACCCATTTACTGTATAAAGTCCAGATCTTTTTGAAATCTATTCTCTTGGGTCAAGAAAACTTGTGTTGAAGAAGCTGATGAGCTTTTCAATTTGCTCCATCCCAGAATTGAATACCCTCATTGTCCAAAATGATGCTTATGCTAGGCTCATTTTTCTACTTGATATTTTCTTGTTTCTTTTTAATTCTTTTAACTCTTGAAAGAAATTGATTGACTTGTGACCTCAACCTAGCCTCGTAATTGATCAATACGAAACATTTACACCAAACATCTTATTTAATAATTATAGTAATTCAATTTGGAAGAAAGAAGTAATATGAATTTTTTTTAGCCACAGAGGCATCAACAAATTTGCAGAAGTAACCTTGCGAAATGATTGTTCTATTTTGATGCTTTTATGTGCTTTAGAAAGCCCATTAGCAACTGCAACAGGATATTATGCTATCTGTGTCAGCTCATTGCATTCGATGCCTTCCTGTCCTATAATCCACATTGCATTACAATTTGCCGCTCTTTATTTCCTTGTCTGTATGCGTGACCCGTGCTTTAAACATGTGTGATGAACTGCAGTAGTGGGTCGTTCATTGTTCAGTGGCCTCTGCAGCTATCCTGATGGTTTAATAAGATCAACACACGAGATGACGTGCAATCATTTGTTACAGGTTAGTCTGCTCTGCTATTTCAATCACTCCCCCCTGAACGCCAATTAATTTTTCCAGTCCATTTGCAATGTTCATCAGCCATTGATCATGAAATATGGACAAAATGCACGCACTATAATAAAATAGTGCAAGCCACAGAATTTATTCCTGGCATTAAGATAAACCCTTCTTACTAATCAAAAATATGAAATGCTTATTGTCATTAGAGAAAACGCCTTAATAACATCACATGGCTAAAAGTTTATATGAAAAAGGTCTTGAATCTAATGAGTTAACTCTGCTATATTGAGTATGCTTTGAATTGTCTCATGTATTATGATTAGTTCTTTACTTTTTTTTGGTCCTTTCAGAAGGACCTTCATACAGATGAGAACGAATCTGAAAGTGGTAGACAATTCCGGTGCAAAGAGAGTGATGTGCATCCAAGCACTAAAGGGCAAGAAAGGAGCAAGATTAGGAGACACAATAGTTTGCTCGGTGAAGGAAGCTCAGCCAGGAGGGAAAGTGAAGAAAGGAGATGTTCATTATGGTGTTGTCGTTCGTGCTGCTATGCCAAGGGGCCGCTGTGATGGGAGCGAGGTAAAGTTTGACGACAATGCTGTGGTGCTTATCAACAAGCATGGTGAACCGATTGGAACCAGAGTTTTTGGTCCAGTGCCCCATGAGTTGAGGAAAAAGAAGCATGTTAAGATTCTTAGCCTTGCAGAGCATATTGCCTAAGGTCTTAACCTCTTGCTTCTCAGGGTAGTTCTACCGGTGATTATTCTGTCGCTTGGAAACTGAATGTCGCATTTACTGTATTTGTGGGAACCTACCTTCTTGTTCACAAGCTCCAAAAGATGCTTCTTTTATAATCATTTTGACTTGTACATATAAATGTTGGCGCGCAAGGCACTCTTCTGTCTCTTTCCCTTTCCCCAGTTTTGGTCTGGAGTATGATCTGCATCCAGTGTTCAAGGTACAGAATCCATAAACTGACTTGAAATAGAGACATCACAAACACAATTGGTGACTTTCTCCATTTTCATCCTATTGGAACTTAAATTAATACTAGTATGCTTTCAGAATATCCATAAGTTATAATTTATAAAGCTATAAATACTTTCAGATATAATTAACTTGCAAAGCATTCATTCATTTGTTTACGTCTTCATTTTGATCTGCATCATGATAGACTTGTTGTACAGTTTGTGAAATTGAAATTAAGGAGCTTTAAGAGTGACACTGGAAGTGAGATTGTGAAATTCTCATGTCATCTTATTTAAAACGGAAATGAGTCAAAAATAGCCTCTACTATTGAATATTAATTAAAATTAGCCTCTACAATTCATTTTCGTTCCGTGACTGTTCTCTTTGTAATAGTCATGAATTTCTTAAAGAAATTATAAGCAAATGGAATAGATAAAGCATACTTTGAGGCATTAAAAAGAGAATATACCGATAAGATATGTGTATGTAGAAGCCAAAGGTTACTACTTATTTTTTTGTCGGTGATATCCTTTATCCAAACCAAGTAGAATTGGTCGCTTCTCATTGCTCATATTTCATAGGTTAGACTTTTTGTAGATTTCTTCTGTTCCTTATGTGGAACTTTGTTTCAGCTACCAATAAAAACGGATTGCTATTGATCTGATCCAAGGTTTGTATCGTGGAGAAGAGAAGAAAAAAATATGTTATGGTGGTCGGTTAATAAATCCGGATGGACCAAATCCGTTAACTAGTGTCGCGATAAGGGCTCTTTTGAACCAATAGTATAAATTTTAAATAATATTCGATAGTGGAAAGACATATTTAATATTTTTCCGTATTTAAAATAACACCATCTTTAAGGTAGTCCCGCATTGAAAGTAGAATTTAAAAAGTAACTTTTAAATACTTGTCCATCAATTACTGATCACAAAGTACTTTTTTTGTGTGCAAAAGATAGATGCATATATATATATATATATATATATATATATATATATATATATATATATATATATATTAACTACTGCATACAAAGACTTCTATTACAAAAGTTAGTTAAAATACTATTAGGCAAACCATAGTTAGTTCTAGTACTATCCTTATCGTGCAATATATTATTAACATAGTTACTACTACTAATGTTAACTACTGTTTGGTTTGTAGTTACACCAAAATGAGATGCTTGTCCTTGTCCACTGCTGTTGTTGCAAGAACAGGTGCTACATCATAAACACAAGGATCAACCATTGGAACAAAAAGGACCACAAAGTACTTGAATGATCGTTTTCTTATTATACAATACTTGAATAAGATAGTGTGACGACCCAAAAGGTCATCACCTGTTTCCTCATCCATTCCATGCTTTCGAGACCTTGAAAACCTTATTTTCTACCACCTCAATTTGCGTGCGCAATCCGGACGCGTAACCGGAAAGCTTTTATGTTGAAATATGTGAATTTTGTGAAAAATTTGAAGAATTTTGATATTAATATGATTAAAGTTGACTTTGGTCAACATTTTTGGTAAAGCCCCTACGGATCTCTACATGCAATTCGCTCACTTCGGAAACGGACCCGGAAACGAGATTGGACGGTCCCGGAAGGTCTGTAGAAAAATATGGGACTCGGGCATGTGCACGTAGTCGAATTTCGAGGTCTAGAGCCCGAGGAAAGAATTTTTTTGTGAAATTATTTTTCTGAAATTATTAAGGAAAATAAAAATAAAAATTAATTAAACGACTGTGGTATCGGGCTCGTATTTTGGTTCCAACGCCTGGTACAAGTCATATATATTGTTTAAGTACTTTCTATAAAGTTTGGTCGAAATCTAACGTCATTTGACGTGTTTCGGGCCTAAATATCTAAAGTTTGGAAGTTTATGAAGTTATAATGAAAAATGATAAATTTGGGGCTTGATTCAATGATTTTGATATTATTTGAGCGATTTGAACGTGCGAGCAAGTCCGTAGGATGTTTTTGAGGTGGTGTACATGTTTGGTTTGGAGCCCCGAGGGTTAGGGTGAGTTTTGGATAGGCATCGGATTGCATTTTTCTCTTTTTCAAAATCTGGTATTTTGCTGTGCTGGTGTCTTCGCATTTGTGAAGAAGTAATCGCAAATGCGACCACCTGATTGCAAATGCGATAGGAGGGAACCTGGGCATATGATCGTAAATGCGATCTTCTTCCTCGCAAATGCGAACTGGGCCCGGTCGCAAATGCGATGCCTTTGATCGCAAATGCGAAAGGCCCTGGACGGTTCATGTTCGCAAATGCCAACTTCTGTTTCGCAGTGCGAACCCATGTTCGCAATTCCCATATCCGAGGCCCATCAAATTTTATACTTAGACGAATTTTCATCACTTTTCACCATTCTTTCAAAACTCAAACACCCATAAGCGATTTTTCAAGAGCAAACTTCATCTCAAATCATTTGTAAGTTGATTTTTACTCAACTCTTTCAATCTTTAACATCATTAAACATGTTTTCCACTTGAAATCAAGGATTTTCATGGGTGAAATCGGGGTTTTTGGGTAGAACCTAGGTTTTTTATAAATTGGGGAGTTGGACCTTGATTTGAGGTCTGATTTCAAAATAAATTATATATTTGAACTCGTGGGGGAATGGGTAACCGGATTTTGGTTCGAACCTCGAGTTTTGACCACGTGGGCCTGAGGGCGTTTTGAGAAGTTTTGAGTAAGACTTTGGGAAATTCATTTTTATGCATTCAAATTGATTCCATTAGCATTTGTTGACACATTCAAGCAATTTGTGATTAGATTCGAGTGAATTGGAGGTGGAACCACGAGGTAAAGCAATAGTTGAGGATTAAGTGAATTTCAAGGCTTTGAGGTAAGTGTTTGGTTTAACCCTAGCTTGAGGGAATAAGAGCTGAGTCTTGTTGCTAATTGCTATATGATCGAGTATGATGTATATGCATGGTGACGAGTATCTATACATTGGTGTCTAGCATGACCATGAGTCCTTATAATGTAATTATCATGACTTGGCTGTGAACTCCATGTTCGTTGGAGGATTTCTAAATGTTGTGAATAACATATGAACGGTAAAATGATTATTTGATTCTTGGGAGCATTGGCTCGAATTATGATACGAATATTGAAGGTATACGAAATGACTTACGATACGAATATTGAAGGTATACGAATTACTTGATTATTTGGAGCGTTGGCTCAAAATAGAAGAGTAAATTATGAGATAAGGAAAGGAAAGAAAGAGAAAGCATTGTTAATTATTCCCTTGCCGGGACGTTTGGTTGAACTTGTTGGATTCTATCCCTTGCCGAGATATTTGTCAAATATTTTTTTATTTTTATGTCTCTTAATTGTGACTGTTGTTTGGGGAATCAGACTGTTAAATGATATTGATGAGCGAGTTACATGCCGTAACAATGATATTGAGATCAGGTTGCACACCGCAACAATAAGATGTGAGGATCGGGTTGCGCGCCGTAACAGTGATTCATAATAAATGATATGGGTCGGGTTGCACACCACAATAGTGATAATTGTGGAGCGGGTTGCACGCTACAATAGTTATTGATATTATGTGTATATCAATGAGTGTTGGTACCTTGTTTTCGGTGAATCTAACACCTTTAGTCTGTTACTCTAGATTACTGTTAATATTGTATCTCCCATAGCATGTTTCCCCTCCCATGTTGTTAGTTGTCTGGTATTTTCTTTTTGTTGTATATTTATAACTGCACAGGTTTATGTGGTGTCTAGTCTAGCCTCGTCACTACTTCGCCAGAGTTAGACTAGAAACTTACCAGCACATGGGGTCGGTTGTGCTGATGCTACACTTCTGTGCATTTTTTTGCAGGTCCAGGTTTTGAGGAGCAGCATCAGTAGTAGTACGGGAGCAGGATTTCATTTATGCGAGACTGAGGTAGCCTTGCATGCATCCGCAGGTCCGGCGTCATGTCACGACCCTGGTTCACCACTCTGAACCTGTTATGACGGCACCCAGTCTTTGCGACTAGGTAAGCCTAACACGATTGCATAATTTACAGCCTTTACGAACAATTAAAAATAACAACGGATTAACATAGAAAAATGTAATAGGTGCCGCTTGGCACATACACTTTATTACAGTTTCTGAAAATATAACCACCAAGACCCGAAAAACTAAACACAGGCTAAAGTGAGTACAACTGTGGCTCTATCCTCCAAGAGTATCTATACAACCGAAACAAGGGAAATGAACTAATATAACTAAAAAAGATCAGAAGGAGACTCTCCGGATTTGCGGATGCATCAGATGCATACCTCAAGTCTCCTGAAATAGCTCCGCGATCACCGGTAATGTGCCTGATCAGATGAACCTGGATCTGCACAACAAAAAGTGTGCAGAAGAGTAGCATGAGTACACCACGATGGTACTCAATAAGTGCCAAGCCTAACCTCGATGGAGTAATGACGAGGAAGGTCAGGGCCCTACCAATAATAATAATAATAATAATAATAATAATAATAATAATAATAATAATAATAATACTAATAACGAACAGTGTAAAACAGGAGAAAATCTGAAATAACAGCAAAATAAGATAGAAACTACAAGTCATCTACAGTTAAGCTAACAAGGAAAATTAACACAACAAGTACATAATCAATAGCACAGGATCTTCGAGAATTGAAACCGCAGTCCATTTATACCAGTATCACAGAATCTCCGGGAATTGAATCCACAGTCCATATATATCAGTAGCCAGGATCTCCGGGAAGTGAACCCGCAGTTCTTTTATATCAGTATCATCGGATCTACGGGAATTGAACCCGCAGTCCTTTTATATCAGTATCACAGGATCTCCGGGAATTGAACCCGCAGTCCATTTATATTACTAACACCGGATCTCTGGGAATCAAACCCGTAGTCTACAGAACAAAACACAATCAAACAACGAGAGTACGTAGAGAAATGTATTACACTGCTACGATTAACAATTAAATTCAATCTCAACATGTTCCACGTAAATTTCAAATAAGACAAATAGGCATTTAGACAGTTAATCCTATCTAATCATGCTCCTCTAACTAACACAGAATAAGTCTTGCATTTAAACCAATCAAATAACAGAGATAACATTGATTGAACAATTTAAGTAAAGTGGATTTTCAGCAATTTGCGCAAGTACACGCCCTTCACCTCGCATACAATGCATTTAAATCAACACATAATATATCCTAAGGAGAGAGGTCTCCCACACAAGGTTAGACAAGTCACTTACCACAACCTGGTACAACACAGCTAAGAAACAATGCCCTTGCCATGAGTATCCAACTGCGAGTGGCCCAAATCTATTCAAACTAATTACATAGTGTAAATACCATCGCAAGTAACTTATTACACTGTTAAAATTAAAGTTAAGGCGCAAAAATAGGTAAAATGACCAAAATACTCCTCCAACCAACGACTCGGAATCGAAATATTTTTGCATTTTCAGAACCCTCGTACTCTCACGAGTCTAACCATATAAAATCTATCAAAATCGGAGTCTATTTGCTCATTCAAATCATCAATTTTCTATTTCTTAGGCTTAGAGCAAAATCCTCCATTTTTTACACCTAAATTCCTCCATTTTAAGAGATTAAATCCATATTTTATCAATATAACAACATAATTTAGGTCCAAGAGTCCTTACCTGATGATACTCCACAAATTTCTCTTCAAAATCGCTCAATTCTTCTCTTAGTTCGAAGCCCCCAAATAATTTACACTTCTAAAATTTTTCCCAATGCACTGATCCTTAGACCCCAACGATTTTCGCTTCTGCGGCTCCTTAGCCGCTTCCGCGCTTCCGCTTCTGCGGCTTTCACTTAAGTCCCCAGGTTTCACTTCCGTGGACACAAACCGCTTCAGCGATTCCGCGTATGCAGTCATTTGACCGCTTCTGCAAGCCCCGCCAAAAATCTCCTAACCGCTTCTGCGGTCCTAGAGTCGCTTCTGTGACTCCGCTTTTGCGGAAAGGGGTCCTTTTTTGCGGAACTCCCCTCACACGCCCAACTCCTCTCCTGCGCTCCAAATCCGCTTCTGCGGACCTCGCTTCTGCGGTCCTTCTTCTGCAGAAGTGAAAATACCAGAAGCCTTCAGATCAGACCTGCTACAACATGGGAATCTTCCCGTTTAACCTTTCGAAACTATCCCGAAGCCCCCGGGACCTCAACCAAAAATACAATCTCACTCTAAAATATCATACGAACTTGCCCCAATCATAAAAACATGCCCTTAAACACAGAATCACCAACTTACCTCGAATTCAAGCCTAATTTTCCTTAGGACTTCCGAAACCTACATCCAATCAAAAACCCGACCAAACGATGTCCGAATGACCTGAAAATTTGCAGACATATCCAAAATCACATAACGAAGCTACTAAAACTGTCAGAATTCCATTTCGACCCCAGATCAAAATCTCACCTATCAACCGGATTCCGCAAAAATTCCAACTTCGCAAATGCAAGCCTATTTCTACACTGGGCCTCCAAATTACATTCCGAGCACGCTCCCAACCCCGAAATCACCTAACGGAGCTAACGGAACCATCGGATTTCCATTTCGAGTTTGTCTTCACACTGTTCCGAATACAGACCATGTTTCAACTATTAAGCTCTCATTTAGGGACTAAGTGTCCCAAAACACTCCGAATTCTAGAACCGAACATCCCGGCAAACCAAAATAGCAGAAATGGACTTAGGGAAACAGTTAATGGGGGATCGGGATGTAAATTCTAAAAACGACCGACCGTGTCGTTACATCCTCCTACACTTAAACATTTGTTTATCCTCGAACGATCATAGAAAACATACCCGAGGTAGAAAAGAGATGAGGGTACTGGCTGCACATATCCTGCTCGGTCTCCCAAGTCGCCTCCTCGGCCAGCTGACCCCGCCACTAGTCCTTTACCGAAGCGATATTCTTTGATCTCAACTTCCTGATTCGCCTGTCCAAAATGGCCACTGGCTCCTCAACATAAGATAGATCATTGTCCAGCTGGACTGAACTGAAATCCAATACGTGTGATGGGTCACCATGATATCTCCGGAGCATAGAAATATGAAATACCGGATGGACTCTGGCTAGGCTGGGAGGTAAGGCAAGCACATATGCAACCTCCCCAACTCGCCTTAAAATCTCAAAAGGCCCAATAAATCTCGGACTCAACTTCCCTTTCTTCCCAAATCTCATGACGCCCTTCATGGGCGAGACCCGAAGCAGAACCCGCTCGTCGACCATAAATGCCACATTGCGAACCTTCTTGTCCGCATAACTCTTCTGTCTGGACTGGGCTACCCGGAGTCTATCCTGAATCACCTTGACCTTGTCCATCACATCCTAGACCATCTCTGTACCTAATAACTTGGCCTCGCCCGGTTTGAACCAACCCACCGGGGACCTGCATCTCCTAACATATAAAGCCTCATACGGCGCCATCTGAATGCTGGACTGATAGCTGTTGTTACAAGCAAAATCCGCCAGTGGCAAGAAGTGATCCCATGACCCTCCAAACTCAATCACGCACGCACGGAGCATGTCTTCCAAAATCTGAATAGTGCGCTCAGACTGTCCATCCGTCTGGGGTAAAATGTCGTGCTCAGCTCCACCCGAGTACCTAACTCCTGCTGCACGGCTCTCCAGAACCATGAAGTAAACTGAGTGCCTCTGTCTGAAATGATGGAAACCGGAATACCATGCAACCGGACTATCTCCTTGATATAGATCTTCGCCAACCGCTCCGATGAATAAGTAATGCACATAGGTATGAAATGGGCGCACTTGGTCAGCCGATCCACAATGACCCAAATAGAATCAAACTTCCTCACAATCCATGGAAGTCCACATACGAAGTCCATGGTGATGCACTCCCACTTCCACTTTGGGATCTCAATCTGCTGTAGCAACACACCCGGACGCTGATGCTCATACTTCACCTACTAGCAGTTGAGGTACCTAGAAACATAATCAACTATATCCTTCTTCATCCGCCTCCACCAATAGTGCTGCCTCAAGTCCTGATACATCTTCACGGCACCCGGATGGATATACCACGAGCTATGGGCCTCAGCTAGAATCAACTCTCGAAGATCATCTACATTGGGCACACATATACGCCCCTACATCCTCATCACTCCATCATCCCCGATGGTAACATCTCGAGCATCACCACGCTGAACTCTATCCTGAAGAATAAGCAAATGAGGGTCATCAAACTGCCGCTCCCTAATGTGATCAAATAGAGAAGACCGAGAAACCACACAGGCCAGAACCTAGCTGGGGTATGAAAGATCCAATCTAACAAACTTCCTGGCCAAGGCCTGAACATCCATTGCCATAGGTCTCTCTAAGGCTGGTAGATAGGCCAAGCTCCCCAAACTCTCCGCCCGAAGACTCAAGGCATCGACAACCACATTGGTTTTGCCCGGGTGATAAAGAATAGTAATGTTATAATCCTTTAACAACTCTAACCATCTCCTCTGACGCATGTGTCACACCTCCTTTTTCTCACACATGTACGTAAATGTGTCGCTGTTTACTACTACACCCCCGGAAGGGTTATAATAATAATCAGGGAAGGAGTTTTTCCACTTAACGGACAGTCGGAACGGGATCAATTTTATTTAATTTTTAGAGTCTCCACTTGGGAAAATAATGGTGTCCCAAGTCACCGGTTTAATCCCGAACCGAGGAAATTTATGACTCTGTATTACAGTCTGCGAGACTAGAAACCTGGATAAGGAATTCTGTTAACCCGGGAGAAGGTGTTAGGCACTCCCGGATTCCGTGGTTTTAGACGGTCGCTCAACTGCGATTTTTGTTTTTATCTGATTTCTTTATATATTTTAATTAGGTGCTTTTAATGTTCCGCTTTTCAATTTTAGAAGAATTGCGACGTCACGAAAATACATTTCGAGTCACACCGCAACCGGTACGCCTGTGACTTTAATGTATTTCAGTTTCGCCGAGAGTAAGATTTGGGTCACATAAATGCGCACCCGTATTTGAGAATGTATATTATTATAAATCGTGACTAAAGAGTCTATCATGTTTGTTAACTTCGGGAAAGACCGTAAAATTTGCTAAACGGTCCTTCCAAATCTAAAATTTTCATAACAATTATTGGAGGGCCCCGCAATTGTGTATTAGTGTGGCGAGGCTCATCTCGTTATTTTATTTAAGAGAGGTCACACTTATGGTGTACTATATTTTCTATTGTTGTTTTTCCATATCTATAAAAGAAAGATGCTAATCAATATTGTTCAAAATTCGGTTAAAGCCGGATAGATCAGTGGCTGAATTGGGCCCAAATAGCTAGGCCAATAATCTCAATTTTTCAAAAACTAATGCAAATAGCATAATTCAAATGTCTCAATATTTACGGCAATTGTTTTTGTCCATGAAGACTGCTTTGTGTAGCGCTATATTTCCTTAGTGCCTATATAGATTTACAAACAGATTTCCCTTTTTATCTTTATCTTCAGTTAGCTATTAATTCTACTTATTCCAGATTTAATCTAAGTGATAACATCTAACTTAATTCTTGAACCTGTTTTTATTACTATGAAACTTAGCCAAAATTCAATTAGTAATGAAGTAAAACAAAATAGCTAAGGGTTACACAATCTATGAATTCAAATTGTAATATTTTCTTTTAACCTAATGAATATATAATTGATTGATGACAGTAATTAAAGCTTCTAAACAGTTCATGCGTACTACACAGTTAAGGGGAATAATAATCATTCATCCAAAATTACTATAAATCCTGACAGCTAATCATTATAGAATTAATCTAATGATTAAACTATTAATTAAACAACATCACAGTCTATATTTGTCCACAACAACAAAATCCAGCTAACGTCTAATAGACAGTCAAGTTAACAGATCCAGTAGAAATGCAGTTTCGACTGGACAGGTGATTAAATGTATCAGAAGCAACTTCTTCATTTCATTATTTAAGCTTGGAAATACAATGTGTACCTGAAAATTGAAATTGTGAGTAGAAGAAGAGGTAATCAGCAGCAAATGCAGCAATAACAAGCAAGTTCCAGCAGTAGACAGTAGTAGCAAATCAAACCCAGGAGAAGATTTTCAGAATTTCCTTGTTTCAAAACCAACAAGTTTTTCCAGAACTCTAAAACTTAAATTCACTATTTTCCAGATTCTCTCTTTTGTCTCCCCTCTTTTTTTTTTAGTGTCTTCTATGTCTCCCTTTTTATAGCCCAAGAAGAAACAGACAGCCCCCTTAAACTAAAAATAAAAAACCATCTCATTGCCTTGCACATGCTTATTTCAGCCTTTCAATCCCCTCCCCCCATGTGAGTTCTCATTTTCCAGCTCCTAAGAGCACTCAAGAGAGCTTAATAAACTAATTCTCTGACCAAAATATTCCCTAACAGCCCTTTTTACTTATAAAACTATTTCATTTTATTAAACTATATCAAAAGTAAAAGGTTGGATCAGGCATGCATGATTATCACATGGTTTCCAATTAGTTCAACTAGTTCAACTAAAATTCAATATAAATCATCAAGCCTACGCAGATTTCTAATGAATAGCAATTTATTCCAAATGGGATTAATCAATGCATCACTGCTACATTGTTCTTAGCCAACAAACCTATACGACTAATTGATGATATTCAAAACAGTCGATTATCAGCTTTGTAACACACACAATTAACAATATACTAACAAGATCAAAAAAACCTACTGAAACGACTAAAGATTGATTCCAATCCAATCGCAATCAATTCGAGCAAAACATACGGGCAGTTTAGAAAAACCAAAATGGAAACGACAAAAGACAGCTTCAAGAATGATATGAAACCAAGGAATAAACTCCAGCAACAAACAATGAAGCAGTAATGCTCCAAAGCAAACTCAGGCCAATCCAATTCACAACCTAATTTAAAATCACCAATAGTCCTATACTCCATCCAACAGTGATTCACAAATCTCAGGCGAAACAAGGCGAAAATGCGAACTATTTATTCGGCGATATTAATCGACACCAATACGCATTCTATAATCAATGTATTCAAACAAACATAAATAATCATCGACCAAATAAAAGGTCTTGGAGTAGAAGAACCAAAAATTTAAAGAGAAGCAAAAAGATAAAACATTCACACAATCAAAAACAAAAATAAGAAGAAAGAAAAGGAAAAATTCCATGAGAGAAGAAATCAAAGCTCGAACGAACCCGGACCAATCTCGGATTTGGCTAGAATTTTTATTTTGGAGTCTAACGGACCTTAATCGACATGTCTTTAAAGGGAAACATCTTGACTAAAGTCTATTAGACCCCAAATTCCTTTAATTTTGGGCGAAAATCCCATTTTGGATTTTTTAGTGTTCATGCAGTCGAATTGAAATTCGACGAATCTTGGGTCGATTCGAGGGGAACCAATGATGGTCTGGTGGTGAGGGAGGTCCATTGGGGGTATGGTGTTAATTCGGCGGCTAATGGGCAAACTAGGGTTGGGGCATGATTCTTCGATTGATCATTCGAAAAGTCTGGTTGGGATTCGACGATGATGGAATGGAGATCTAGAACGGGGAGGTCGAGGGGAAGCTATGGTGTGATTTTGGTGGGGCTTGGTGACTGACCGCCGCCGTGGGAGATTTCCGGTGGGCGGTTAGCGGTGGTTTGTGGTGGTGGGATTTGGGGTCCTCCCTGGGAGGTGAGGGACGACGAGGGAGGGCTGAAGGGGGCGGGGTGTGATATGAGGCTTAAATACTCGTGTGAGAAATGAATCCTGACCGTTCGATCTAATGAGATCGATGGTCTGGATTATCTCACTTATCCAAACGGTGTCGTTTGGGTGTCTATGAGGCGTGCTGGACCGTTTGATCTCGAAGGATCAACGGTCTAGATCAAATGAGCTTTAACGACGTCGTTTAAACGCTTCAAAGGACGCCTTACCTGGACCGGGCAGGGACAACTCTTTGGGCTGAAATGGCTTTGAAAAATTAGCCACTTTCCTTCCTTTCTTCCCTTAGCCACATTTAAATCACAGCTACTTTTAAACAAAATTGAAGGAAACAAATTATAGGCTTACCACACATATCTTTTTTTTTCTTTTATTTTATTTTCCTAATTTTAAAACTAAACTTTAAATTATATTACAAAAATACAATCCTAAATTAATTCTTGACCAAAATATTAATTAACTCTAAGTAATAATTATCACAAATAATTAAACACCAAACCGCACAATTTTAACTAAAAATGCAAAGATAACCAAAATTACTTAATTAAATCCTAACTTTAAATGCAAAAACATATATATATATATATATTGTATTTTTAACAAATAAACATGTATGGACAAAAAATGTGAATAATAATTAAGAAAATTAAATAAAATTCTAGAAAATCATGCACAACACCAACATACAATAATTTCAGATCTAAAAATACTAAAAATATGGACAAGAACAAAAATTTGAAATCGACTAACCAGATTGAAACAACGATCATTCGACCAGTTAACATTATATATATATATATATATATATATATATATATATATATATATATATATATATATATATATATATATATATAAACATGCATACATATACACACAGAAGAAGAAAAAGAACATAAGGAAAAAGAGAACGTAGGCAGGGAGGCGTGGCTCCCGAATTACTGCCTGGTGGTTGTTCCTGGGAAACATTCCGGCGGGTGTTATTGGAGGTTTCGTGGTAAAACGAAGAAGAAGAGGGGGTGGTGGTGTAAGGGTTGTGGCGGCTAGGGTTTTGTGGAGTGTATAATGGCTGATCTCTACTGAGACCAAAGCCTTATATACCCGGAGTCCTCAAGGTGATCTTGGTCGTTGGATCTCTAATGATCAACGGTCAGGGGTTGGCCCAATCAAACAATACCGTATTTACCCATATGAGGCCACATGTCTCCTCCGTAGGATCATCTGGATTGGACGGTTGAGATCAAGTCTCTCATATTAATTAACCATTAAAAAATCCGTTAATACTCTCAGCCGTTGGATCTGAGGAAGTGAACGGCTGAGATTCTATCAATTTGAATACCCGGACCGGATCTTTTGGGCTAAAACATTGGGCCACAATTCAGACTTAATCTTGGCCCAGTTCTTATTATGCTTGTATATTTCTTTTATTTAAACAAGCAAATATGCACAGATTAAAAAAAATACAAAATAATACAAGAAAATTTTTTTAATTATTTAAACAAACAAATATGCACAGAAAAATGCAAATAATACAAGAAAATAACACAAAATTCACAACAATTGCAAGAAAACTTAAAATTATTTTATTTTGAATTTTTGGGAGTAATTCTCATATAGGGAAAAAATCACGTGCTCACAGCTGCCCCTCTTTGCGCAGAAACATGAAGGGTTTTCGTGCAAAGATAAGTGAGCGGATACGAGCAATATTTGCCCGTTTGAGCACTCCGTATGAATCATTTTTTTGGAAAAGTTTGACCGAACCTTTGCTTCAGAAGGTCTCCTACATATCCCTGGCTAAAAGGGAATCAGGTCAATGTAGTTCGGGAAGTTTTGGTAGCTGGGACTACCATGATTGTTGTGATCTTGCTGTTACTGTTGTTGCTGCTGATGCTACTGCTTAATTGATTTCCTTATTACACCGTGCTAAAAGAAAAATAAGAAGCTAGACTAAGTTACAGTATTGCAAATTCTTATCTATCTTTTCAACTTGATCTTGTCATGTTCCTTGCCCTCCTGCTGGCTTTGATGTTTTCTTCACATGCTTCTTCTCTTCTGACAATTGTTATTTCGGCCTATCTTGATTGGCGAACTCCGACCATTGGTCCCTTCCTTGTGATCTTCGAATTATTTTCCTTCGAAGTCTGAATCTATCTTTTCTGATCCTTGTTGCCTTCCTTCTGATTATGAACTTGGATTTATGCCGGGGATTTTCGTTACACTTTGTCCCTTTCCGATTGTTCACTATCCTTATCAAATCTTAGAAACTGAGATGCCGTTCTGCTCTTCTGGCGAACTTTTGACTTTATCGAGAAACTCTAATCATAAATTGTCATTCCATTCTTCAGACGGGTACCTTACTTCCATTACAACTTTCGAAAATAAATCGCCACTCCATTCTTCAGGCGGGCTCCCTGACTTCAACGATAACTTCAAAATTAATCGCCACTCCATTCTTCAAGCGGGCTCCCCGACTTCAACTACAACTCAAAACTAAATCGCCACTCCATTCTTCAGGCTGGCTCCCTGACTTCAACTACCACTTCAAAACTAAATCGCCACTCCATTCTTCAGGCGGGCTCCCTGACTTCAACTATAACTTCATAACTAAATTGCCACTCCATTCTTTAGGCGGGCTCCCTGACTTCAACTATAACTTCAAAACTGGATCGCCACTCCATTCTTCAGGCGGGCTCCCTGACTTCAACTACAACTCAAAATTAAATCGCCACTCCATTCTTCAGGCGGGCTCCCTGACCTCAACTACAACTTCGAAAATAAATCGCCACTCTATTCTTCAGGCGGGCTCCCTGACTTCAACTACAACTTCAAAACTAAATCGCCACTCTATTCTTCAGGCGGGCTCCCTGACTTCAACTATAACTTCAAAATAAATCGCCACTCCATTCTTCAGGCGGGCTCCCTGACTTCAACTGCACTTCAAAATAAATCGCAATTCCATTCTTCAGGCGGGCTCCCTGACTTCAACTACAACTCAAAACTAAATCGTCACTCCATTCTTCAGGAGGGCTCCCTGACTTCAACTACAACTTCAAAACTAAATCGCCACTCTATTCTTCAGGCGGGCTCCCTGACTTCAACTATAACTTCAAAACTAACTCGCCACTCCATTCTTCAGGCGGGCTCCCTAACTTCAACTATAACTTCAAAAACTCAATCGCCACTCAATTCTTCAGGCGGGCTCCCTGACTTCAACTACAACTCAAAACTAAATCGCCACTCCATTCTTCAGGCGGGCTCCCTAACTTCAACTACAACTTCAAAACTAAATCGCCACTCCATTCTTTAGGCTGGCTCCCTGACTTCAACAACAAACTTCGAAAATAAATCGCCACTCCATTCTTCAGGTGGGCTCCCTGACTTCAACTATAACTTCCTAACTCCATCCCATCCCTATCGCCTTCCTTTGCTTCCTGTACCATTTTCTTCTTCCTACATCGTCTCTTGGGCCATCCTTTCTTCTGAATTACTTTGTTTCGGAATTGCTTTCCTCCTGGGTTGTGTTATTTTTCCCTTGACTGCTGGGGATATCTTTGGAATTGTTTACTTACCTGCTGGGGATAATGCTGCTAGGGAAGTCTTCTTTATTTCCACCTTTTCTACTTCCTTCAACCTTTGTTCTCTCCCGGGCTCGCTGGGAATTGAAATGTCATTAACTGAGGATTACCCTGTCGGGGTATCCCTTTTCCTTTTTCCTCTTTCCAAACCTCCTTCGGGACTCGCGCTTTGCGTCCTTGAATAACTTATGGGATATAATGCTGCTGGGGAAATCTCGAAATTAGTGTTTCATTTCTCCAAGAGCTGTTCGGGATGATACCGGGCTGAAAGATCACTTCCTCGTGTTGTTTGGCCTCTTTCAAAACTATTCCGCTCGAAGCTGGTATTTTCATTCTTCCCAAAATCTTGTGTTGCTTTCTATCCTTATCCATTGGGTATTTGCTTTCAAGAAAATTTTCGCAATGAGAGAAAATTTTCTGCCCCAGTTTGATAACCTTCTATGTGGCATGCTTTTCCGCCGACGAACCCTCTTTTCCTGCTTTAAATCAAAGAAAAATTGTTAGTTTCAAAACGCAGTGAGTGGTCGTGCCGCTCTTGCTGGGGCAATTTTCCTTTTCTCTTTTAGCTGCTTTGCCTTACTCGAACTTTGGGGATGACGTTGATACTTGCTGGGGATGGTGCTCTTTCCACAGATGATCTCTCATCTCTCATTTTTATTCTAAACTTCAATGTGGTCCGACCTTCTTAGTCGATGATCTGTTGTGAGAAACTATCTTCCGGATGTGTAATATGTGTCCACCCTACTCCGTAATTCCTCTGGACCTTCCAATCAACCTGTCGTTCCAATCTTAATATCGGAACGTCTTTTGACTTATTGCCTTGTTCCACGCCTATTCATCTTCATTGTACCGCTTTGGGAGACTTGGTAGTAAGCTTTGAAAAGTCAATTTTCGACATAAACATAAAAATCTTTAAAAAGAGAGAAAAATGATATATAAAAATGAAATAAAGAATGCTGACCGCAAAAGACAAAAAAGGAAAACTTTTCTGAACTCAAAAACTGGGAAAAACTTATCTGAATGTATAACCGATCCAATGATTATGTCGTGCCTTCGAGATTAATCTACCCAGTCTATTTATGTCAATCACTTTTCTGACGGCTTCGTTTTGCTAGAAGTAAACGAATGTCCCAACCTCGTCTCATGCAGACACCTTGCAACCATCTCACCTTGTCACCTCATAGTGCCCTTCATAGGGTTTTCACTAATGAGATTCTCTCATTTCTCTCGACCTCCCGTCGCCTTAGGGTGCCTCTAAAGGTTTTCACCGTAAGAATCTCTCATTTTATTTCTCTCAGCTTTCTTCGCCTTAAGGTGCCCGCGAGGGTTTTCACCGTTATGACTCTCTCATTTTGCTTTCTTTCCTTGCGGTGGGCTGGGGTATTATCCACGAGATTCCCTCTAGAGGGCTATCCCTTTTCAGCTTGTGAGTCTTGGATTCAGTCGAGGATCGGAGTGTCATTCTTCGCTTTCATTCGCATGACTTGGCATTTCTCAAATACTGATCGAGAGGTCTTTTTTTTGTCATCAATGTGGTTTTTATGTGCGAGGCTATAGAAAAGGGATTTAACCTCAACGGGTAGCTCATTACAACTTTTGGAATCCAAACTATCTTTTCAAATGAAACATGACTTCTGCCCCAGTTTTGTTGCTTGGGGAATCTTCGATTTTTATTTTACTATGACCGAGCCATGTGGCGCCTACGTATCCTTCTTGAGGAATCAGGTCGAACGTAGTTCACTTTTTCTTGTGTCTTTTCTTTGTTTCTTTTTCTATTTTGTTATACATCTTCTTTGAGGATTCCAAAAGAGGGTATATGAAAGAATAATTAAGGCTCGAAGGGGAAAACAAGGGTGAAAGTGTTTGGGTAGTAGAAAAATTGCCTCTGTCATTTCATTCTTCGAAAAATGCCAAATACAAACAAACGAAACCAAACGTTGACAAATACATTAAAGAATTACACATAATATCTCTTGACTGCATCAGAATTGATAGCCATATCGGTGCATCTTCCCTCAATATCAGTTAGACCTAGAGCGCCGTTGGATAATACTCTAGTCACAACAAATGGTCCTTGCCAATTTGGAGCGAACTTGCCTTTTGCTTCGGCCTGATGTGGTAGAACTCTCTTCAGCACTTGCTGTCCCACTTCAAATTTTCTGGGACGTACCTTCTTGTTTTATGCTCTCGCCATTCTCTTTTGATACAATTGGCCATGACATACTGCTGTCAATCTCTTTTCATCGATCAAGCTCTATTGCTCCAATCGGGCTTTGACCCACTCATCATCGTCAATCTCAGCTTCAGCGACAATTCGGAGGGATAGGATCTCAACTTCTGCTGGTATTACTGCTTCAGTTCAGTAAACCAACAGGTAAGGAGTTTCACCTACCGAAGTTCGGACGGTAGTGCGATAACCCAACAGTGCAAATGGTATCTTTTCATGCCATTGCCTAGACCCTTCTACCATCTTCCTTAATATCTTCTTTATATTCTTGTTTGCTGCCTCAACCACACCATTTTCTTTGGGACGATATGGTGTGGAATTTCGGTGTGGAATCTTGAACTGTTGACATACCTCCTTCATCAATCCGCTGTTAAGATTGGCACCATTATCCGTGATGATTATCTTTGGAATTCCAAACCTGCAGATGATATGGGAATGTACGAAGTCCACCACCGCCATCTTGGTCACTGATTTGAAGGTTTTAGCCTCCACCCACTTGGTAAAATAATCGATCGTTACCAGAATGAACCTATGACCATTGGAAGCTGCAGGTTCTATAGGTCCGATAACATCCATACCCCACGCAACAAACGGCCACGGGGCTGACATTGTATGCAATTCAGTCGGCGGAGAATGAATCAGATCTCCATGTATCTGACACTGATGGCATCTTCGCACGAAACTTATTCAATCATGCTCCATTGTGAGCCAATAATGTCCTGCTCGAAGAATCTTCTTTGCCAAAACATATCCGCTTATATGTGGCCCACAAACTCCGGCGTGTATCTCTGTCATCACTGTTTTGGCTTGACTTGCATCTATACATCTCAACAATCCCAAATCTGGGGTTCTTTTGTACAACACCCCTCCACTAAGGAAAAATCCGTTTGCCAATCGCCGAATAGCTCTCTTTTGATCTCCAGTTGCCTGCTCTGGGTATATTCCTAACCTGAGGTATTTTTTGACATCATGAAACCATGGCTCACCATCCATCTCTTCTTCTATCATATTGCAATAAGCATGTTGATTCTGGATCTGAATATGTAACTGATCAACATGAATCTTGTCCGGGTGATGTAACATCGATGCCAAAGTAGCCAAAGCATCGGCAACCTCATTATGCATCCTTGGGATATGCCTGAATTCTACTGATCGGAAACGCTTAGTCAGATCGTGCAAACATTGACGATACGGGATAAGCTTCAAATCTCTGGTTTCCCATTCTCCCTGAATCTGATGTACCAGAAGGTCCGAGTCCCCCAAGACCAAGACGTCTTGTACATCCATGTCCACCACTAATCGCAACCCTAAGATGCATGCCTCGTACTCAGCCATATTGTTGGTACAATGAAAATGCAGTTGAGCAGTAACAGGATAATGATGTCCTGTTTCAGAGATAAGCACAGCCCCTACTCTGACTCCTTTTGCGTTTGCCGCTCCGTCGAAGAAAAGCTTCCACCCCTGGATCCTCGGTTAATTCTAACCCATCAATTTGCAACACTTTTTCGTCTGGAAAATACGTCCTCAAAGGTTCGTATCCGTCATCGATAGGATTCTCAGCTAAGTGATCGGCTAGGGCATGAGCTTTCATAGCCGTCCTCGTCACATATATGATGTCGAATTCTGTAAGTAATATTTTCCATTTCGGTAACCTCCCTGTAGGCATAGGCTTCTGGAAAATATACTTCAATGGATCCAAACATGAAATGAGGTAAGTAGTGTAAGAAGATAAATAATGTTTCAACTTTTGGGCTACCCAAGTTAAGGCACAACATGTCTTCTCCAAATGAGTGTATTTAACCTCGTAGACCGTGAATTTCTTACTGAGATAGTAAATGGCCCGTTCCTTTCTGCCAGTAAGATCATGCTGCCCCAGTACGCAGCCGAACGAATTCTCCAAGACCGTTAGATAAAGAATCAGGGGTCTACCCGGTTCAGGCGGAACTAGTACGGGTGGGTTTGACAGATACCCTTTGATTTGGTCAAACGCTTCCTGACATTCTGTCGTCCATTCTATCGCAGCGTCTTTCTTCAACAGATGGAATATGGGTTCACAGGTTGCTGTAAGCTGAGCAGTAAACCTACTGATGTAATTTAATCTTCCCAACAAACTCATTACCTCTATTTTGTTCCTTGGTGAGGGTAACTCTTGGATTGACTTGATTTTTGATGGGTCCAACTCAATGCCGCGTCGGCTGATGATGAATCCTAGCAACTTCCCTGACGGAACCCCGAATGCACATTTGGCCGGATTGAGCTTGATATCATATCTTCGAAGTCTTTGGAAAAACTTCCTGAGGTCGGCTATGTGGTCTTCTTGACAACTAGATTTTATGATCACATCATCCACGTACACTTCAATTTCCTTGTGTATCATGTCATGGAACACCGTAGTCATCGCCCTCATGTATGTTGCCCCTACATTCTTCAGGCCGAACAATATTACCGGTAGTAATAAGTTCCCCATGGTGTGATAAAAGCCGTCTTTTCCGCGTCCTCTTCATCCATTAAAATTTGATCTGCATAGCAGTCCACAAAGGATCCGATCTCACGCCCGGTGCAATTATCAATTAAGATATGGATATTGGGAAGCGGAAAATTATCCTTAGGGCTTGCCTTGTTGAGATTGCGGTAATCAACACATACTCTGATCTTCCCGTCTTTCTTTGGCACTGGTGCTACGTTAGCCAACCAATCAGCGTATCGAGTGACACGAATGACTTTCGCTTGTAGTTTCTTGGTCACTTCCTCCTTGATCTTTACACTCATCTCCGTCTTAAATTTCTGCAGTTTTTGCTTAACGGGAGGGCATGCCGGGTCAGTAGGTAATTTGTGAACCACTAGATCAGTGCTGAGTCCTGGCATATCGTCGTACGACCATGCGAAAACATCTTTAAACTCCGTGAGTGTTTTGATTAATTCTTCTCTCAGGTTGGGTTCGAGATGGACACTTATTTTGGTTTCTTTAACATCGTCCGTATCCCCAAGATTAATAGCCTCTGTATCATTTAGATTTGGTTTGGGCTTTTCCTCAAATTGACTCAGTTCTTCGCCGATTTCTTCTAAGGCTTCATCCTCGTCGTATTCTGATTCACACTCATCATTTCTTATTATTATTTCTGAACCAAATTGACTTTCTAGACTGGGTCGATTATTCTTTAAGCACGCCACATCATTAAGATCAGTTGAAAGAAAGCTGGAAATAAAAATAAAAAGGAAAAATAAACAAAATTAGAAGAAAAGGGAGCAAAATTTCATTGATCGAAAAGTACAGGATAACAAGGTTTTCACACTAACCCAAACGGGGAAGAAAAAATGAAATGGACTACAACCCTGGGATAATCCCACACAAGACTCGAAAGATAAACATAAAGCAGACTACCAAGACTCCCTTCGGGTAGGAAGAGGAATAGCATCCCAATTATTTAATTTTGTCTGTGGTCCCACAAATTGTATCTCAGCACGGCTAGGTCCTTCACCATCTTCTAACATGCACACATCTGAGAATAGATCCTCGAACTTTCTCAGGAGTTCTTTATCTGGTTTGACCAAAGGGCCGGAATGCCTTGTTGTCAGATGTCTTTCGGTTCCGGACTTGACAAAGGATTAGGAGAGGCGCGGAACGGGCTTTGGTAGTACCCATGTCTTCTGTTTGAGTTTCTTAGCTCGCACAATGTCCTCTGGGGTCGGTTCAAATCCCAAACCGAATGTCCCTACATTTTCAGGCATGGAGATCGGCTGTACAATACCTTGCAGAGCTGCACCCAAACCTTTGCAGGGCATGAAACAATTTCCCAACATTTCATAAGCCACCATGATGTCTGTAGAGATCACTTTGTCGTCAGGAATGTATTCCCCCTCTGGAACTCTGTTAATGGACACCGTATCACAAATCTGATATACCCATGGCCCGACGTCCTCTTCCACCTCAACAAAGGGAACGATGGTGCTGGTCTGTAGATCATTTTCTCCATGGACCACAATCTCTTATTGATCCCACTCGAACTTGACAAGATGGTGTAGACTAGACGGAACCGCTTTTGCAGCATGGATCCACGGTCGTCCTATCAAAAGGTTATATGAGACCACCATGTCCAACACTTGAAATTCCATGGTGAATTCTACATGTCCGATTGTCAATACCAACACAATGTCCCCGACCGATTCCTTGCCTCCTCCGTCGAACCCCCGGACACAAATGCGATTCTTGCCCACCCTGCTAATATCCACTTTCAACTTGTTTAATGTAGAGAGAGGACAAATGTTCTCACTGGACCCATTGTCGACTAGAACCCTGGTAACCACAGAGTTTTCACACTTTACTGTGAGATATAAAGCCTTGTTGTGCTCGGTGCCTTCCTCAGGCAACTCATCATCGGTGAAGGTGACCCGATTTGCTTCGAAGATCCTATTGGTGATCCTTTCCAAGTGACTAACAGAGATTTTGTCGGGTACATGGGCCTCATTCAAAACTTTCATCAAGGCTTGCCAATGCTCTTTAGAATGTATCAATAAGGATAGCAATGAGATTTGAGCAGGGGTTTTCTTCAGTTGTTCTAAGATAGAATAATCATGCAGCTTCATCTTTTTCAGGAACTCCTCTGCTTCTTCGTCGGTTACTGGCTTTTTTAGTGTTGCCGGATTAGTCTTTCTCAATTTCGCGGGCACAAAACATCTTCCTGAACGAGTCAAACCTTGCGCTTCGCAGACTTCCTCCCTGACTTCTTTTCCTTTGTAAGTCACCGTAACCCGATCATAGTTCCATGGAATGGCTTTGCTGTCAATTATCGGCAACTATATTGATGTCTTGATGATGAAAGGATCTATTCGAACACCCGCTACAATTAGGATAGGTTTGGTTGCTGCCCCTGGTACGACTATTTTTACTCCCTCTGGCCTCACATGCACTTTGTTTGCACTCCTCTTTTCTGTTTCCGACCCATCTGGTGCTTCCTTCTCACGGATGGGCGACTCGTCAGGGCTTGGCCCCTTTTTCATTCCAACCCCACTGGATCTGATCATCATCACAGTCTGAGAGGTTTTCTCATGTCACTCTTCTACCCGTACCAACTCGATCATGTTGGTCTTATGATGGGTTGGGAGCGAATTCTGGTTAATGTTGGGTTCCGCTGGAGTCTGGACCTTAATTCGACGAGTGTCGATGAGTTCCTGGATAGCCGTTTTCAATTTCCAACATTTTCTGTGTCGTGCCCTGGGCATCCTGAATAATACGCACAATTTACATAGTGATCTAGATTTCTCGGAGGAGGTTTTGGCAGCTTAGCCTCGACTGGATTCGGCAATCCTACTTGCTTCAATCGGTGGAACAAACTGGTGTAAGACTCTCCCAAGGGAGTAAAAGTCTTCGTCCTTGGTGCTCTGTCGTTCTTGAAGGCTTGATTCGGACGAAAACCCGTACCCGTGGGGTTTCTATATGCTCTTGGGGGTGGGTAATTATTCTGTGGAGTTGGTGCACGCCATGGTGCCTGGACGGGAGGTGGGGCATATGATTGGGCATGATGGACGGTAAAGTGAGCATCTGGTGTTGGGTAGCAGTGTTGCGGATGGCTATATGAATTGTGAGAGTAATATTGTTGGTGGGTTTGTGGTGGATTGTACTGGGGTGTGGGGCCTCTGGCTCGGAACCAGGCTCCCGAATCAACCGCTGCAACTTCTTCTTTCCTCTTCTTCCCAAGCACTCCTCCAGTGCCACTTTGAATGGCTTGAGTGGTTGCCTTTAGAGCATAATAGCTCATGATTTTGTTAGCTTTTAAAGCTTCCTCAATCATGGATCCCATCTTTATTACTTCGGTAAATGACTTTCCTACGGACGTTACCAAATGCCCGAAGTATGTTGGCTCCAGTGTCTGCAAGAAGTAATCTACCATTTCGTTTTCTCTCATCGGTGGATCTACCCTTGCTGCCTGTTCCCTCCAGCGGAACCCAAATTCTCTAAAACTTTCTGCGGGTTTCTTCTATAATTTTAGCAATGATAAGCGATCGGGGATTAATTCAAGATTGTACTGAAACTGGCTGATGAATGCTTGGGCCAGGTCATCCCATGTAAACCATCTGTTGGGATCATGCCCGGTGTACCACTCTAGTGCGGACCCTCCCAAGCTCTGACCGAAGTAAGCTATCAGAAGTTCTTCTCGCCCTCCGGCTCCTCGCATTTTGCTGCAGAAACCTCGGAGATGGGCTACTGGGTCACCATGCCCCTCGTATAGATCAAACTTGGGCATTTTGAACCCGGCGGGCAACTGGACATCTGGAAATGGGCATAGATCTTTGTAAGCAACACTGACTTGGTTGCCTAAACCGTGCATATTCCTTAGGGATTGCTTCAGGCTTTTAACTTTCCGAATAACTTCCTCATGCTCCAAACTTTTGAAGTTCTTTTCCGGTTCTGCCGGGTTATCCCAGTGAGGGGTGTGTGAATGCGGTTCAGGAGCCTTAAAGGTAGGCTCAGGATCATAACAATGATTGTCATGTATTTGAAAAAGCGGATCACTAGACGACTTCTGTAAAGTAGCAGGTGGAGGTGCCACAAAAGCAGGGGTAACCGGAGGAGGAGTATTTTGTCTAGCTGGTGGAACCCGGGATGTATAAGGGTTTTCCCCTTGATAATATGGATAGATCGGGGCACTTGTCGAGGGGTCAATGGGCGGACGCTCCAGAGCTGGTGTAAGAGTAGGAAGGTTTGGTGATGACTGTCCCCTAGCCCAGGCTAGGTGCATCTCTGTCATTTGCTGTCTCAACCGGTCCACCTCCTCTTTCATGATCTGTATCTCTGTTTTCTCTCCATCGAGACTTTTGCCGGAACTAAACATGCTTGCTGGAATTGGACCTTTTGATCTAGTACGGTAATGGTGATTGGCCAGTATATTCTGTCAAGTCAACTGCTAAACTTTTCTGAAAATTGCAACAAACTTGTTAGCTCACTGAGTTTAACAGATATGTTATCGCACGTTGGATGCAATGCACCTAATCAATTAACCATTTCTATATGTATTCATTGCATGCGTCATTCCAGCTTTTCTCTTTTATCCTTGAAAACCTCATTTGTTATTAACCTCCCTTTTTATTTATTTATTTTTTTTGTGGTGGTCGAATCTTATGTGGATTGCCTACGTATCACGTCCCTGCGTGAATCAGACCGAGCGTAGTTCGGATAACAAGATTGTGGCGAAATTCTAGAATTCTTATAACGAAAACCCTTACGATTACAAAACATGTCTTACAATAATCAACAAAATAAGAGAAATGCTTGACTCAAGAAAAAAAAAATAAAAAAAAAAAAAAAATGCCAACCAGTTTTTTTTTTCAAAATTTCAAAAATACATCTTTTAATCAATAGCCTAATGCTCTTAAATTCCTAGGGTCCCGCGAGGCATCGTTCGGCCTTGCCGCGGGCCTTGGTGTGAGGTCCCTGTGTAGTCCCCTTAACTCTCTCATGATCCGATGAACATAGTCCATAACCGAAGCAAAAAGGGCGGTGCGGGGCATTTGTTCACAAGCTAAGCACTTCATGGTGACATAATGCCCGATTTCTTCAATTCTGTTCTTGATCCTGTCCCTTTCTCTGAGTAGCTATTCTATCCGCTGGTTCTTCGCTCCTAATATATGAACATTGTTGGTGACTCGGTCTAAGAGTCTATCCACTTGTTCTTGCAGTCGTGCCATCAAATTGTGACAACGGTTGAGGTCTACCCTGGCATCCCGGGCTTGTTTGAAAACCCGCTCCCTGAGGGTAACATTTACTTCCCTCAGATTAGTGATGATCTCAGTATAATCTTTTTCCACTCGTAATAGATGAAGTGCCTGTTGATGTGCCCCCCTTCTCCAGCTAGCGCGGATCCTCATCGTCTGGGCCTTCGACTCTTCCAATTCTTTTTGGACATCTGCGACTTGAGTTTTTAAACCCTTTATCAATTTTTCGTCTGATCGACTCCTCAACTATCTGTCAGCATCTATTTTCATTTGCCGGATTTGAGCTTTCAAGAAGTTATTTTCTCGTGCCAACTTCTTTTATCTCCTCCGCTGGCGGCAGCTTGCATATCCTTTTCAAATTTGAGATCTTGGATCCATTGCTCTATCTTGCTAATCTTCGTTCTGTAAGCTTCTTCCTTGGCTAACCAGTCCCATTATTCTTGTGACGCTTCAGCAAACTCCCTGAGGTGGGGCCTTTTTGTGGGCCTTTGGTGCTCCAGTTCTCTGCTATACCATGCAGGGTATTCTGACGATACTTCGCCTCTGGCTCAATCTCGCACCCGAGTGTCTATCTTCAAGGTTTGACACTCATTCCAAATTTTCCGGACCAATGTTTCAGGGAACTGTCCTCCCGGCCCAATTTCAACCACCTGTAGGCTGAGGTCTTCTTCTTTTGGGATTATTTGGCACCGTCCTAACTGTCTCAATACTCGACATGGCGCGTAGGGCTGGATGCTTTTGAGGCCCATTAGTAATAAATATGATTCCGTGGCCGACACATATATGACTTCGTCCACGGGTAGCCAACCAAATGTCCATTCTATTTTGCTGGCTGGAATCGAACGCAAGAGTCGTATCCATCCGCTAGTCCCCTCTGGCAAATCGTATCCCTCGACCCTTGTAGGGAATTCCTCTATACAGGTTTTCTCCGCTAAACCATACCTCAGAAACTGCGGGCGATGGCATAAGTGCTCCATCATCCACATTTGGAGCAATACATTGCAAGCTTCAAAGAAGACCCCTCCAGCTTTGCATAGAGTGAGTGCACGAGAGATATCTGATATTATCATGGGAGCCAAAGTATTATTGTCTTGTTTCATCAAAGTGCTGACGACCCCTGCTACCTGTATGTTGATATTCCCATCCTTTCGGGGAAATACCAGTGAGCCTAGGAAAGCTATCATGAAGGCGATGCGTCTATGCTCTTCCCATTTCAACTGGTTTTCTCCACTGCAGATTTTGCTCTTGTGTTTGTTGAACCCCCCATAATGACCATATTCATCATATAGAAATGCTAAAGTGCAGAATCCCTCTGATAAATCTATGTTGTGTACAGTTCTGCGGATTTTCACGGTATCCAAAAACCTATGTACTGTCACGACCCTTGGTGCAATGAGATACTGTTCCCTCATAGGGACTTTCGGTCTTCTGATATATCCGGCCAATTCTTCCAATGTTAGCGTGAGTTCAAAGTCTGAAAAGTGGAACACATTGTGTGCCGGGTCCCAGAACGAGATCAGTGCTCGTATGATGTCTACTCTCGGGGGAATATTTAGTAGCCCCACTAGATCCCCCAGGTATAGCTTAACTGCGTCTTGCCCTTGCTTGCCCAAGTCGTTCCACCACATATGCAAACTTAAGGGGACCTTGTTTATGATAGCTTCAGTCGTATTCTGACTTGTGATCATTCTGTACATTTATTAAGGTAGTTTTTAGACGAAAGAAAATCTTTATTTGACCCAAACAAAAAACTATCCCTTTTAAAAACAGAACGGGCTGGCTTTTTTTCAAAAATGCAAACTTTCAACACCCCACAGGAGTTGACCGGTCAAAATATTAAGACTGATGAAAAGGTGGTCGTTGAGGCAAAGCTAAACATCCTGGCATTCCGTCACTATTTTTCTTTCACAAAAAAAAAACTTATTTTGAGAAGATGGGGAGGTTGGACCTGTTAAAGGTTGCCTACGTATCTCACATCCGGTGAGAACCAAACAAGCGTAGTTCGATCAATTGACGAACTATTTAAAAATAACACTCATTTGTTCTTTCAAGGGTGAATTCGTAATAAGACAGTCCTTTCAACAAAACCATTTTTTTCAAAAATGAATTTTTAATTATTTATACCTTCTTTTTTCTTTCTTTCTTTTTCTTTTATTAAATCCTTGATGTTTAAAAGTTGGTCAGCATGCGGGCCTAGGGCAAATAAATGCAACATACGAAATGCTCTACGAGGTCATACTATATCTGGTCACCTATCCTAGATAGACCCAACCCCTGTGTTGAGTCCCCTAAGTCAAAACATGATACAAATAATCGTCCTAATTTTGGCTTAATATCCTGATTTTTTGGTGGTACTAGACTGTGTACCCGAGCGGACAACCGGATCGAGGAGGGGGCTACGTACCGGGGACCCGCGGGATCATCCGGCTTTGTAACTTATCCGGCCTCTTTTTCTTATTTTTGGTATTGACATTAACAGAAAGGGGAGTCTCAACCAGTAAGCACATCCCCGGAGGTAAGAAGAGAAGGGTTTTCGGCACAGTTTTATATACACAGTTCATGCAATATCAAAGCGGTAGACATGTAGCACATTAATCAAAACATATAATGAAATCAGATATAAGCAAAAACAGCAATTTTAACTAAGCTCGAATTCTTAAACCCTGAACCGAAGTTCTGGGTTGCTTTTCCCCAGCAGAGTCGCCAAAGGTGTCACACCTCTTTTTTCTCACACATGTACGTAAATGTGCCGCTGTTTACTACTACACCCCGGGAAGGAATATAATAATAATCAGGGAAGGAGTTTTTCCACTTAACGGACAGTCGGAACGAGATCAATTTTATTTAATTTTCAGAGTTGCCACTTGGGAAAATAATGGTGTCCCAAGTCACCGATTTAATCCCGAACCGAGGAAATTTATGACTCTGTATTACAGTCTATGAGACTAGAAACCTGGATAAGGAATTCTGTTAACCCGGGAGAAGGTGTTAGGCACTCCCGGATTCCGTGGTTTTAGCACGGTCGCTCAACTGCGATTTTTGTTTTTATCTGATTTCTTTATATATTTTAATTAGGTGCTTTTAATGTTTCGCTTTTCAATTTTAGAAGAATTGCGACGTCACGAAAACACATTTCGAGTCACACCGCAACCAGTACGCCTGTGACTTTAATGTATTTCAATTTCGCCGAGAGTAAGATTTGGGTCACATAAATGCGCACCCATATTTGAGAATGTATATTATTATAAATCGTGCCTAAAGAGTCTATCGTCTTTGTTAACTTTGGGAAAGACCGTAAAATTTGCTAAACGGTCCTTCCAAATCTAAAATTTTAATAACAATTATTCGAGGGCCCCACAATTGTGTATTAGTGTGGCGAGGCTCATCTCGTTATTTTATTTAAGAGAGGTCACACTTATGGTGTACTATATTTCTATTGTTGTTTTTCCTTATCTATAAAAGAAAGATGCTAATCAATATTGTTCAAAATTTGGTTAAAGCCGGATAGATCAGCGGCTGAATTGGGCCCAAATAGCTAGGCCAATAATCTCAATTCTTCAAAAACTAATGCAAATAGCATAATTCAAATGTCTCAGCATTTACGACAATTGTTTTTGTCCACGAAGACTGCTTTGTGTAGCGCTATATTTCCTTAATGCCTATATAGATTTACAAACAGATTTCCCTTTTTATCCTTATCCTCAGTTAGCTATTAATTCTACTTATTCCAGATTTAATCTAAGTGATAACATCTAACTTAATGCTTGAACCTATTTTTATTACTATGAAACTAAGCCAAAATTCAATTCGTAATGAAGTAAAACAAAATAGCTAAAGGTTACACAATCTATGAATTCAAATTGTAATATTTTCTTTTAACCTAATGAATATGTAATTGATTGATGACAGTAATTAAAGCTTCTAAACAGTTCATGCGTACTACACAGTTAAGAGGAATAATAATCATTCATCCAAAATTACTATAAATCCTGACAGCTAATCATTATAGAATTAATCTAATGATTAAACTATTAATTAAACAACATCACAATCTATATTTGTCCACAACAACAAAATCCAGCTAACGTCTAATAGACAGTCCAGTTAACAGATCCAGTAGAAATGCAGTTTCGACTGGACAGGTGATTAAATGTATCAGAAGCAACTTCTTTATTTCATTATTTAAGCTTGGAAATACAATGTGTACCTGAAAATTGAAATTGTGAGTAGAAGAAGAGGTAATCAGCAGCAAATGCAGCAACAACAAGCAAGTTCCAACAGTAGACAGTTGTAGCAAATCAAACCCAGGAGAAGATTTTCAGAATTTCCTTGTTTCAAAACCAACAAGTTTTTCCAGAACTCTAAAACTTAAATTCCCTGTTTTCCAGATTCTCTCTTTTGTCTCCCCTCTTTTTTTTTTTAGTGTCTTCTCTGTCTCCCTTTTTATAGCCCAACAAGAAACAGACAGCCCCCTTAAACTAAAAATAAAAAACCATCTCATTGCCTTGCACATGCTTATTTCAGCCTTTCAATCCCCTCCCCCCATGTGAGTTCTCATTTTCCAGCTCCTAAGAGCACTCAAGAGAGCTTAATAAACTAATTCTCTGACCAAAATATTCCCTCACAGCCCCTTTTACTTATAAAACTATTTCATTTTATTAAACTATATCAAAAGTAAAAGGTTGGATCAGGCATGCCTGATTATCACATGGTTTCTAATTAGTTCAACTAGTTCAACTCAAATTCAATATAAATCATCAAGCCTATGCAGATTTCTAATGAATAGCAATTTATTCCGAATGGGATTAATCAATGCATCACTGCTACATTGTTCTTAGCCAACAAACCTATACGACTAATTGATGATATTCAAAACAGTCGATTATCAGCTTTGTAACACACACAATTAACAGTATACTAACAAGATCAAACAAACGTACTGAAACCGACTAAAGGGTGATTCCAATCCAATCGCAATCAATTCGAGCAAAACATACGGGCAGTTTAGAAAAACCAAAATGAAAACGACAAAAGACAGCTTCAAGAATGATATGAAACCAAGGAATAAACTCCAACAACAAACAATGAAGCAGTAATGCTCCAAAGCAAACTCATGCCAATCCAATTCACAACCTAATTTAAAATCACCAATAGTCCTAAACTCCATCCAACAGTGATTCACAAATCTCAGGCGAAACAAGGCGAAAATGCGAACTATTTATTCGACGATATTAATCGACACCAATACGCATTCTATAATCAATGTATTCAAACAAACATAAATGATCATCGACCAAATAAAAGGTCTTGGAGTAGAAACCGAAAATTTAAAGAGAAGCAAAAATATAAAACATTCACACAATCAAAAACAAAAATAAGAAGAAAGAAAAGGAAAAATACCATGAGAGAAGAAATCAAAGCTCGAACGAACCCGGACCAATCTCGGATTTGGCTCGAATTTTGATTTTGGAGTCTTACGAACCTTAATCGACATGTCTTCAAAGGGAAACATCTTGACTAAAGTCTATTAGACCCCAAATTCCTTTAATTTTGGCGAAAATCCCGTTTTGGATTTTTTAGGGTTCATGCAGTCGAATTGAAATTCGACGAATCTTGGGTCAATTCGAGGGGAACCAACGATGGTCTGGTGGTGAGGGAGGTCCAGTGGGGTATGGTGTTAATTCGGCGGCTAATGGGCAAACTAGGGTTGGGGCATGATTCTTCGATTGATCATTCGAAAAGTCTGGTTGGGATTCGACGATGATGGAATGGAGATCTAGAACGGGGAGGTCGAGGGGAAGCTATGGTGTGATTTTGGTGGGGCTTGGTGACTGACCGCCGCCGTGGGAGATTTCCGGTGGGCGGTTAGCGGTGGTTTGTGGTGGTGGGATTTGGGGTCCTCCCTGGGAGGTGAGGGACGGCGAGGGAGGGCTGAAGGGGGCGGGGTGTGATATGAGGCTTAAATACTCGTGTGAGAAATGAATCCTGACCGTTCGATCTAATGAGATCGATGGTCTGGATCATCTCACTTATCCAAACGATGTCGTTTGGGTGTCTATGAGGCGTGCTGGACCGTTTGATCTCGAAGGATCAACGGTCTAGATCAAGCAAGCTTTGACGACGTCGTTTAAACGCTTCAAAGGATGCCTTAACTGGACCGGGCAGGGACAACTCTTTGGGCTGAAATGGCTTTGCAAAATTAGCCACTTTCCTTCCTTTCTTCCCCTAGCCACATTTAAATCAGAGCTACTTTTAAACAAAATTGAAGGAAACAAATTATAGGCTTACCACACATATCTTTTTTTTTCTTTTTTTTTCCTAATTTTAAAACTAAACTTTAAATTATATTACAAAAATACAATCCTAAATTAATTCTTGACCAAAATATTAATTAACTCTAAGTAATAATTATCACAAATAATTAAACATCAAACCGCACAATTTTAACTAAAAATGCAAAGATAACCAAAATTACTTAATTAAATCCTAACTTTAAATGCAAAAACATATATATATATATATATTGTATTTTTAACAAATAAACATGTATGGACAAAAAATGTGAATAATAATTAAGAAAATTAAATAAAATTCTAGAAAATCATGCACAACACCAACATACAATAATTTCGGATCTAAAAATACTAAAAATATGGACAAGAACAAAAATTTGAAATCGACTAACCGGATTGAGACAACGATCAGTCGACCCGCTTCATTATATATATATATATATATATATATATATATATATATATAAACATGCATACATATACACACAGAAGAAGAAAAAGAACATAAGGAAAAAGAGAACGTAGGCAGGGAGGCGTGGCTCCCGAATTACTGCCTGGTGGTTGTTCCTGGGAAACATTCCGGCGGGTGTTATTGGAGGTTTCGTGGTAAAACGAAGAAAAAAAGGGGGTGGTGGTGTAAGGGTTGTGGCGGCTAGGGTTTTGTGGAGTGTATAATGGCTGATCTCTACTGAGACCAAAGCCTTATATACCCGGAGTCCTCAAGGTGATCTTGGTCGTTGGATCTCTGATGATCAACGGTCAGGGCTTGGCCCAATCAAACGATGCCGTATTGACCCATATGAGGACACATGTCTCCTCCGTAGGATCATCTGGATTGGACGGTTGAGATCAAGTCTCTCATATTAATTAACCATTAAAAAATCCGTTAATACTCTCAGCCATTGGATCTGAGGAAGTGAACGGCTGAGATTCTATCAATTTGAATACCTGGACCGGATCTTTTGGGCTAAAACATTGGGCCACAATTCAGACTTAATCTTGGCCCCAATTCTTATTATGCCTGTATATATATATATTTTTTTTTATTTTAATTATTTAAACAAACAAATATGCACAGAAAAATGCAAATAATACAAGAAAATAACACAAAATTCACAACAATTGCAAGAAAACTAAAAATTATTTTATTTTGAATTTTTGGGAGTAATTCTCATATAGGGCAAAAATCACGTGCTCACAGCATGTTCAGGTCCTTTTGCTTAAGCAAGTGCTACCCCATAAAAATAATGACGCCAGATCTTCAAGGCATGAACAATGGTAGCTAACTCCAGATCGTGGACAGAGTAGTTATTTTCATGCACCTTCAGCTGTTGGGACACGTAAGCAATTAGCCTACCGTCCTGCATCAATACCGCTCCAAGTCCAACCCGTGAGGCATCACAATAAACTGTATAGGACCCTGAACCGGTAGGCAACATCAAGATTACGGCCGAAGTCAAAGCTGTCTTGAGCTTTTGGAAGCTCGCCTCACACTCCTCTGTTTACTGGAAAGGGGCACCCTTTTGGGTCAATCTGGTCATTGATGTTGCGATCAAAGAGAACCCCCCACAAAACGACGGTAATAACCCGCCAAACCAAGGAAACTATGAATCTCAGTAGCTGATGAGGTCCTGGGCCAACCCTGTACGGCCTCCACCTTCCTCGGATCCACTCGAATACCCTTGATCGACACCACGTGGCCTAGAAATACCACCGAACTCAGCCAAAACTCACATTTAGAGAACTTTGCATATAATTTCTTCTTCCTCAGAGTCTGAAGCACCATCCTCAGGTGCTGCCCATGCTCTTCCTGACTCCGGGAATATATTAAAATATCATCAATAAAAATAATCGCGAACGAGTCAAGATATGGCCTGAATACACTGTGTATCAAATGCATGAAAGCTGTTGGGGCATTAGTCAGCCCGAAAGACATAACGAGGAACTCGTAATGACCATACTGAATCCTGAAGGCAGTCTTCGGGATATCTGGCTCCCGATTCTTCAGCTGATGATAACCAGAGCGTAAATCGATCATGGAAAACACCTGTTCGCCCTGTAGCCGATCAAATAAGTCATCAATACGTGGCAAAGGATACCGGTTCTTCACTGTAACTTTGTTCAACTGGCGATAGTTAATGCACATACGCATGGAACCGTCCTTCTTCTTCACAAACAACACAGGAGCACCCCAAGGCGAAACACTGGGTCGAATGAAACCCTTAACCAACAACTCCTGTAACTGATCCTTTAACTCCTTAAACTTAGGAGGATACATGCGGTACGGGGGAATAGAAATGGGCCGAGTGCCCGGCAACAAATCAATACCGCAGTCGATATCTCTATCGGGCGGCATGCTTGGAAGATCAGCTGGAAACACATCGAAGAAATCTCGTACCACTGGGACTGAATCAATAAAAGGGGTGTCAACATTGACATACCTCACATAAATCTAGATAAGCAGCACACCCCTTCTCAACCATACGTTTAGCTTTAAGAAAGGAAATAACACGGTTGGGGGTGTGATCTAGAGTACCACTCCACTCAATACGTGGAATGCCTGGCAATGCAAGCATCACAGTCTTGGCGTGAAAATCAAGAATAGCATGATGGGGTGACAACCAGTCCATACCCAGAATAATATCGAAGTCAACCATACCGAGCAATAAAAGATCAGCCCTGGTCTCAAAACTATAAATAGTGACCAAACACGACCGATCCATACGGTCCACAACCAAAGAATCTCCCACCGGAGTAGAAACATAAACGGGGGCACTCAAAGAATCCTGAGGCACACCCAGCTGTGAAGCAAAATAAGAGGACACATATGAAAAAGTAGAACTAGGATCGAATAGAACCGATGCCTCTTTGTGACTAACTAAGATAATACCTGTGATAACAGAGTCAGAGGCGACAGTTACGGTACGACCAGGAATAACATAAAATCTAGCCCGGCCCCTCTCTCGAGGGCAGCCTCTATCACCCTGATCCCCACCCCTAGCTAGCTGGGTAGGTGGGGTGGCAGCTGGAGCTGGAACTATAGCCTGCTGTCCCTGTGGAGCATGTTGAGGCTGTAAAGTCTGTGAGGCGCACCCTTCCCACGTTTGGGGAAATTCCTAACCAGATAGCGGGTATCCCCGCACTCATAACAAGCTTTGGGAGGGTGCAGTGGCTGTAACTGACTAGGTCTACTCCCGCTAGACTGACCCCTAGAGGTACCCCACGCAGGAGGCGCGCTGGAAACTGGGGGAGCATAGTAAGGCTCATGAGGTTCTGGGGGAGTTGGAGTTGCACCAGCTGCTGGCAATGCTGAATGAACTGGATAACCGGAATAACCCCTGCCATATCGACTGGCTGCAGCAGTATGCCCCGACTTACGAGACCTCTTGGCCTCCCTCTCTCCTCGCTCCCTAGCGAGCATACCCTCAATCCGTCAGGCAATACTCACCGCCTGCTAATAAGGCACATCCATCTCTAACTCTCTAGCCATGCTGGACCGGATAGGCGAAATAAGACCCTCAATAAACCTTCGCACTCTCTCCTGGACCGTGGCGACCAAAGCCGGTGCATGTCTGGCCAACCGGGTGTAATTGATGACATACTCAGATACTGTCGTAAAGCCCTGGCGCAACCGCTCAAACTCTACACGCCAATCATCCCTGAGGCTCTGGGGAACAAACTCCCTCATAAACATGTCAGCGAACTATGTCCAAGTCAGCGAGGCAGTCTCGACTGGACTATCCAACTCATATGTACGCCACTAATCATAAGCAGCCCCTCGAAGCTAAAAAGCAGTAAAAGAAACCCCACTGGACTCTACTATGTCCACGGTACGGAGGATGCGATGACACTCCTCCAGAAATCCCAAGACGTCATCTGAAGCTAGGCCACTGAACACTGGGGGATCATACTTCTTGAACCTCTCCAACCTGCGCTGCTCGTCCTCGGAGGCAGCTGACCCATCTCCGGGCTGTACTGGTGCGGTAGGCGGAATAGGAATAACCTTTGGAACCTGCTCCATGGGCACTCGCTGCTCAGGAGTGCGGGCTACGAGAGTCTGGGCCCCTCCCCCGGCCTGAGATATGGCTGCAGCGAGAGGAAGCAACCCCGCTTGAGCCAGAGTAGTGTACAAGCTCATAAACTGAGCTAG
>JASVEL010005448.1:197500-380615 GCA_032618575.1 Nicotiana noctiflora | reverse complement strand
TAAGTTGTGCTCACCAGTATGAAATGGGCAGATTTGGTCAGCCGATCCACAATGACCCAAATGGAATCAAACTTCCTCACAGTCCGTGGAAGTCCATATACAAAGTCTATGGTGATGCGCTCCCATTTCCACTCTGGAATCTCAATCTGTTGCATTAACCCACCCGGACACTGATGCTCATACTTCACTTGCTGGCAGTTGACGCACCTAGAAACATAGTCAACTATATCCCTCTTCATCCGCGTCTACTAGTAATGTTGCCTCAAGTCCTGATACATCTTCGCGGCACCCGAATAGATGGAATATCGCGAGCTATGGGCCTCTGCTAGAATCAGCTCTTGAAGATCATCTACATTGGGCACACAAATACGCCCCTACATCCTCATAACTCCATCATCCCCGATGGTAACATCTCGAGCATCACCATGCCGAACTCTATCCTGAAGGACAAGCAAATGAGGGTCGTCGAACTGACGCTCTCTGATGCGATCTAATAAAGAAGACCAAGAGACCATATAGGCTAGAACCCGGCTGGGCTCCGAAAGATCCAATCTAACAAACTGCATGGATAAAGCTCGAACATCCATCGCCATAGGCCTCTCCGAAATTGGTAGGTATGTCAAACTCCCCAAACTCTCCACCCCGCGACTCAAGGCATCGGCAACTACATTGGCCTTGCCCGGATGATAGAGGATAGTAATATCATAGACCTTCAACAGCTCCATCCATCTCCTCAGATGCATGTTCAGGTCCTTTTGCTTAAGCAAGTGCTGCAAGCTCCGATGATCAGTGTAGCTCTCACAAGGAACCCCATACAAGTAATGACGCCAAATCTTCAAGGCGTGAATAATGGCAGCTAGCTCAAGATCGTGAATAGGGTAGTTCTTTTCATGTACCTTCAGCTGTCTGGACGCGTAGGCAATCACCCTACTGTCCTGCATCAATACTGCACCGAGTCCAACTCGTGAGGCATCACAATATACTGTATAGGACCCCGAACCGGTAGGCAACATCAATATTGGGGCCGAAGTCAAAGCTGTCTTGAGCTTTTTCAAGCTCGCCTCACACTTCTCTGTCCACTAGAAAGGGGCACCCTTTGGGTCAATCCGGTCATAGGTGCTGCGATCGAAGAGAACCCCTCTACGAAGCAACGGTAATAACCCGCCAAGCCGAGGAAACTGCAAATCTCAGTAGCTAAGGAGGGTTTGGGCCAACTCTTCACGGCCATCACCTTCCTCGGATCCACTCAAATACCATCGCTCGACACCATGTGGCCTAGAAATGCCACTGAACTCAGCCAAAATTCACATTTAGAGAACTTTGCATATAATTGCTTCTCCCTCAGAGTCTGACGCACTATCCTCAGATGCTGCTCGTGCTCTTCCCGACTCCGGGAATATACCAAAATATCATCAATGAAAACAATCACGAACGAGTCCAGATATGGCCTATACACACTATGCATCAGATGCATAAAAGTTGTTGGGCATTAGTCAGCCCGAAAGACATGACGAGGAACTCGTAGTGACCATACTGAGTCCTGAAGGCAGTCTTCGGGATATCTGGCTCCTGAATCTTCAACTGATGGTAACCAGAGCGCAAATCAATCTTGGAGAACACCAGTGCACCCTGTAGCTGGTCAAATAAATCATCAATACGTGGCAAAGGATATCGGTTCTTCACTGTAACTTTGTTCAACTGACGATAGTCAATACACATACGCATAGAACCGTCCTTTTTCTTCACAAACAACACAGGAGCACCCCAAGGCGAAACACTAGGTCGAATGAAACCCTTACCGAATAACTCCTGTAATTGATCCTTCAACTCCTTCAACTCAGGAGGAGCCATACGGTACGGTGGAATAGAAATGGGCTGAGTGCCCGGCAACAAGTCAATAGCAAAATCAATATCTCTGTCGGGCGGCATGCCCGGGAGATCAGCTGGAAATACATCAGCGAAATCACGTACCACTGGAACGGAATCAATAGAAGGAGTGTCAATACCGACATCCCGCACATAAGTTAGATAAGCAGCACACCCCTTCTCAACCACACGCTGAGCTTTGAGAAAGGAAATAACACGGCTGGGGGTGTGATCTAGAGTACCACTCCACTCAATCCATGGAATGCCTGGCATAGCCAGCATCACGGTCTTGGCGTGACAATCAAGAATATCATAATGGGGCGACAACCACTCCATGCCCAGAATAATATCAAAATCGACCATCCCAAGCAATAATAGATCCGCTCTAGTCTCAAAACCATAAATAGTGACCAAACACAATCGATACACACGATCCACAACCAAAGAATCTCTTACCGAAGTAGAAACATAAATGGGGGCACTCAAAGAATCCCGAGGCACACCCAGATGTGAAGCAAAATAAGAGGACACATATGAAAAGGTGGAACCAGGATCGAATAGAACTGATGCCTCTCTGTGACTAACCAAAATAATACCTGTGATAACAGAATCAGAGGCAACAGCTGCAGTGCGATCAGGAATAGCATAAAATCTGGCCTGACCCCTCTCTCGAGGGTAGCCTCTGGCACCCTTATCCCTGCCTCTGGCTGGCTGGGCAGGTGGAGTGGCAGCTATGGTTGGAATGATGGCCTACTGACCCTGTGAACCACACTGAGGCTGCGAAGTCTGAGGAGGTGCCCCTCTCCTATGCCTGGGGCACTCCCTAACCATATGGCGAGTATCACCGCACTTAAAACAAGCTTTGGGAGGATGCGGTGGCTGTGAGTGATGGCCTCGCCCCCGCTGGTCTGACCCTTGGAGGTACCCCGCGCAGGAGGCGCACAGGAAACTGGGGGAGCATAATAAGGCTCCTGAGGTGCTGGAGGAGCTAGAGTACTACCAGCTGCTGGCAATGCTGAATGAACTGGACGACCGAAATAACCCCTGCCAAAACGACCGGCTGCTGAAGTGCGGGCACTAGAGAAATAGCCCGACTCACGAGACCTCTTGGCCTCCCTCTCTCTTTGCTCTCTAGGGAGCATACTCTCGATCCTCCTGGCAATGCTCACCGCCTGCTGATACGGTATATCTGTCTCCAATTCCCTAGCCATGCTGGACCGGATCGGCGGAATAAGGCCCTCAATATATCTCTGCACTCTCTCCCGGACCGTGGCTACCAAGGCCGGTGCATGTCTAGCTAGACGGGTGAAACTAATAGCATACTCTGATACTATCATGGAACCCTAACGCAACCGCTCAAACTCCGATCGCCAAGAATCCCTAAGGCTCTGGGGAACAAACTCCCTCAAAAACAAATCAGAAAATTGTGTTTAGGTCAATGAGGCAGACTCATCTGGAATATCCAATTCATACGTGCGCCACCAATTATAAGCGGCCCCACGAAGATGAAAAGTAGTAAAGGAAACCCCAGTGGTCTCCACTATCCCCATAGTATAGAGGATACGATGACACTCCTCCAGAAAGCCCAATGCATCATCTGTAGCGAACCTGCTGAACACTGGAGGATCATATTTCTTGAACTTCTCTAATCTACGCTTCTCGTCCTCGGAGGCAGCTGGCTCACCTCCGAGCTGTACTGGGGCGGCAGGAGGCATAGTAATAATCTCTAGAACCTGTCCCACGGGCACTCGCTACTCAGGTATAGCAACTGCGGGAGTCTGGGCTCCTCCCCCAGCCTGAGATGTAGCTGCAGCGAGAGGAAGTAACCCTGCCTGAGCTAAAGTAGTATACATGCTCATGAACTGGGCCAGGGTCTCCTAGAGTGCTGGAGTAGTAGCAGCTGTAGTTGGTGTACCAGGTGCCTGCGCTCCAACCTGATCCACCGGTGGTGCCTCAGCGGCAGCCCGCGCGGGTGTTGTGGCTGCACCTCGGGCGCGTCCTCGTCCTCTACCACGACCCCGGCCTCTGGCAGTGGTAGCAGGGGGCACGTGTGCCTGATCCTCATGAGTAGCACGTGTCCTCACCATCTGTGAGAGAATAGAAAGCAGAAGTTTAGATTTGGTGCCAAAATATCACACGACAAGGAATCCAAAAGAAATGAAGAGTTTCCTAAACAGTTACATAGTCTTTCGTAGATAAATACAGATGTCTCCATATCGATCGGCGAGACTCTAAGTAACCGGCCTGTGTCCCGTGACTCCTATGAACCTAGAGCTCTGATACCAACTTGTCACGACACTGGTTCACCAATCATGAACCTATCATGACGGCACCCAGTCTTCGCGACTAGGTAAGCCTAACACGATGCGAAATATACAATTTCATGAACAAAAGGATAAGATAACAGCATAATAATGTAAATGAAATGTAATGGGTGTCGCTTGGCACATACACTTTGCCAAAACACACTAAGTAACTTACTACCAAGACCCAAAAAACCATGGGCAACACAGACTAAAAGAAGAGTACAGTTGTGGCTCTATAAATCAAGAGTGTCTAAACAATGAGAATAAGGGAATATAACTGCTATCACTAATGAGAATAGAAGGAGACTCTCCGGATTCGCGGACGTAGCAGATCGTACCTCAAGTCTCCTGAAGTGCTGCTAGATCACCTGAAATGTGCCTGACCTGATGTACTTGGATCTACACAACAAAAGTGTGCAGAAGAGTAGTATGAGTACACCACGGCGGTACTTAGTAAGTGCCAAGCCTAACCTCGATGGAGTAGTGAGGAGGAAGGTCAGGGCCCTACCGAGAGACAATAACATAATGATAATAATAATAATATCGAGCAGTTTAAACAAGAATGAGGCTAAAATAACAATAATAAAGTAAATACTGCAACCGTCTACAATTAAGCTAACAGAGAGTAACCAACACAATATGAATCCAAATCAACAAGTCCAGGATCTCTAGGAATTGAACCTGCAGTCCCTCTCTACATTCAACAACTCAGGATCTCCGGGAATTGAACCTGCAGTCCCTACATCAGTATCTCTAGGTCTCCGGGAATCGAACCCGCAGCCCTCGGATATCCAGGAATTGAACCCGCAGTCCGTATCTCAATATCTCAGTCTGTATCTCAATAGCTCAGGATCTCCGGGAATCGAACCCGCAGTCTGTATCTTAATAGCTCAGGATCTCCGGGAATCGAACCCGCAGTCTGTATCTCAATTAACTCCTAGTCTCCGGGAATTGAACCCGCAGCCCTTGGATCTCCGGGAATTGAACCCGCATTCCACAAACACTACAACTCCGGGTCTCCGGGAATCGAACCCGTAGCCCTTGGATCTCCGGGAATTGAACCCGCAGTCCACAAACACAAACACAATCAACAAGAGGAAAAACACAGAGAAATATGGAATACATAACTACAATTACACCAAAACTAGTATCAACAAGTTTCAGGAAGTTCAAGTAAGGCAAATAGGCACTTAGACAGATAATCCTATCTAACCATGCTTTTCTAATGAATATCAGGAAAATATTACAATTGAATCAACTACATAGTAAGAATATCACGATTTGAACAGTTCAAGTAAGGTGGTTTCCAACAATCTGCGCATGTACATGCCCGTCACCTCGCGTACAAGGCATTTAAATCAACAGATAATATCCTAGGGGAGAAGGTTCCCCCACGCGAAGTTAGACAAGTCACTTACCTCGATTTTGTTACGAAACCGCTAAGAGACAACTCTCTTGCCACTAGTATTGGCCTCCACATGTGTAGAATCTGATCAAAAATCAATAGAATACATCAAAATAGGCCAAATGGGCATTTACCCAATCGAAACAATTCGAATTACACCAAAAACCACAAAGTTGACAAAACTCGACTTTCGATACGCTTCTCGAAAAAATATGAAAGTTACATTTTTGGATTCCTTATCTCAACACGATTCCATACATATAAAATTTATCAAAATCGGACTCCGTTTGCCAATTCAAATCGATAATTTACCATAACCGGCTTAGGGCAAAAACCCCTCATTAATTCTCCCATTTACCGTGAAATAATTGAAGATTCTAAGATAAAATCACGTATTTGGGCCATAAAACTTACCTCTGATGATTACCCGGTGAAATCCCTACAATTTCCCGTCACTTTGCTCTCTAAGAACTCAACAATGGGGGTTTTGAGTAAATGAGTCGCGGATGAAATGTTCTGGACTTAAAGTTACTGCCAGGCCTCATTACTCTACACGATCGCAGCCATTGGCACGCGATCGCAGATCACAAATTTTTGGCGGCCTGATTTTTCTTCTACGCGATCGCAGTGACCAGCTTTACACCTCTACGCGATCGCAACACATGCCCCGCAATCGCACTGCGTCCAGACTCGACCTTACGCGATCACGTGAACTCAACCGCGATCGCATTGCGTTCAAACCTTGGCTTACGCGATCGCAGACAGAACCTCGCAATCGCAATGCACCCAATCGTTGCCTTACGCGATCGCATGAAACTCTTCGCGATAGCGAAGAACAAATTGTCTGCAATCTTATTGCAGTAGAAACAGCTGTGCATTTTGGCACGAAATGGTCCGTTTGGACCCCCGAATTCACCCCGAGGCCCCTGGGACCACAACGAAAACCACCAACCTACGCCAAAACATGATACAAGCTTGTTCCAATCATAAAAACACACCCTTAAACACGAAAATCACCAAATCAAAGCGAATTCAAGCCTAAGTTTCATCCAAAACTTCTGAAACCTACCTGCTATCAAAAACCCGACCAACGATGTCCGAATGACCTAAAATTTGCAGATATATCCAAAATCACCTAACAAAGCTACTGCAACTGTCGATCAGATTTCCAAAAATTTCAAACTTTGGCATTCCAAACCTAATTGAGCTACAGACCTCCAAAATACATTTCGAACGCTCTCCAAACCCCAAAAACACCTAACGGAGCTAATGGAACCATCATATTTTCGTTCCAAGGTCGTCTTAACACTATTCCGAATATGGGCCATTTTTTAACTATAAGGCTCTCGTTTAGGGACTAAGTGTCCCAAAACACTCTAAATTCTAGAACCAAACCTCCCGATGAACTACAATAGCAGAAATGAACTTAGGGGAACAGTTAAATTGGGGATCGAGACGTAAATTTCAAAAACGACCGGCCGGGTCGTTACAAAACAGGAATCAGGTCAGTGTAGTTCGGGGAGGTCTGGTAGTTTGAAACAACAAGACTTGCTGCTGCTGCTATTGTTGCTATATTCACTGACTAACTCCTTGTTACACCGGAATAAAAATGAAGATAAATAAGCTATTCTAAGCTATGCTCTTATGAATTACAATAATTCCTATCTATTTCTTGTCTTCTTGCACTTCCTTGCTTTTCCATATCACATGTTACTGTTTTATTTGCATCCTTCTTTTTGTGTATTTTTTATTATTTCTTGTTTCTGATATACTGCTTCCATCCCTTCATGTGACTTCCCAATGTATTTCTTGCTTCCACGTCGATACCTATTTAAAACAAAAACAAAAACAAAGAAAACTTTTTCCTCTGCCCCAGTGTGGGCCTTCCATGTGTTATGGTGTTACTCATGTTTGAAAAACAATTCAAATGCATAAATGTATTCCCTTGTTATACAGGTCGGCACCTGAACAGAAATTAAAAATGCAGAAATGTATTGCCTTGTTATACAGGTGGGCGCCTGAACAGAAATTAAAAATGCAGAAATGTATTCCCTTGTTATACAGGTGGGTGCCTAAATAGAAATTAAAAATGCTGAAATGTATTCCCTTGTTATACAGGTGGGCGACTGAACAGAAATTAAAAATGCAGAAATGTATTCCCTTGTTATACAGGTGGGCGCCTGAACAGAAATTAAAAATGCTGAAATGTATTCCCTTGTTATACAGGTGGGCGCCTGAACAGAAATTATAAATGCATAAATGTATTCCCTTATTATACAGGTGGGCACCTGAACAGAAATTAAAAATGCTGAAATGTATTCCCTTGTTATACAGGTGGGCGCCTGATGCATGAAATGAAAAATGCAGAAAAATATTCCCTCATTATCTAGGTGGGCGCCTGATGCATGAAATGAAAAATGCAGAAAAATATTCCCTCATTATCCAGGTGGGCGCTTGATGGATGCATGAAATGCAGAAAAATATTCCCTCATTATCCAGGTGGGCGCCTGATGCATGAAATGAAAATGCAGAAAAATATTCCCTCATTATCCAGGTGGACGCCTGATGCATGCAAAGAAAATGCAGAAAAATATTCCCCCATTATCCAGGTGGACGCCTGATGCATCAAATGAAAATGCAGAAAAATATTCCCTCAGTTTGATAACTGGGGTGTGAGTTTTGAAAAGATAATACCTCCCTTGTTGTTTGGGTAGGTCTTCTGTTAACTTGAATGAGTCCTCCTTTGCAGATTTCCCCTTTTATTGTTGTATTTCTTTTTTTGGTGTTTTCCTCCCACATTGGTCACATTCACTTTAAAGTGATTAGTGAGAATTTGAATCTTTTGTCCCTGTCTAAATCAGGTGAACAATCTTATTAGTTATAAAATGCTAGCAACTGGCATTCTTGTTGACTTTGCTTCCATTGTCCGCCTCTTCTTGTTTCACCCTGCTTTGCAACTCACTGCCAGATTTTCTTCATCTTTCTCTTGTAATCCTTCTTTGCTTTCCTTTTTGTTTCTGTTTCTTTTCATTTTCCTTTGGCTTTGATTGCCATTCTCTCTCTCTCTTTTTTTCTCTGACCCAGTGTTATTACGCCTCTTAACATGAGAAGCTGGTAGTTAGCTTTCAATGGGCAACTGGTTTTGATCAATGAAATGTAGAAAAATATGAATTTGAAGGGGTAAGGGTGTTTTGGAGTAAAGACAGAACTTATCTTTGTATGACGGTTGATTCCTCTGACCATGCCATGTATTTAAATTCCGACCCAGTCTGTCCAATCGAATTGTTGCTATCTTGACTCCATCCTTTCCTTTAACCCAACCCTTTCTTATTTTTTTGTTGTTTTTCCTTTTCATCAAAATATTCCTCACTTTCGCCTTATGGTGCCCGTTAAAGTTTTCACCAATAAGACTCTCTCATTTATTCTCTCATCTCACGTTCGACTTATGGTGCCTGTTAAGGTTTTCACCAATAAGACTCTCTCATTTTATTTTCTATCATCTCACGATCGCCTTATGGTGCCCGTTAGGGTTTTCACCAATAAGACTCTCATTTTATTTTCTCTCATCTCACGATCGCCTTATGGTGCCCGTTAGGGTTTTCACCAATAAGACTCTCATTTTATTTTCTCTCATCTCACGATCGCCTTATGGTGCCCGTTAGGGTTTTCACCAATAAGACTCTCTCATTTTATTGTCTCTCATCTCACGATCGCCTTATGGTGCCCGTTAGGGTTTTCACCAATAAGACTCTCTCATTTTTATTTTTTCTTTATTTTTGTTTCCAAACCTCTGGGTATTGTCCATGCCATGTTTCTCCTTATTGTATTATCATTTTTTTGAAATTAATCAGAAGGACTTTCTTTGGACTGTAATATGGCTTTTGGATGGGTTCAGAAAGAAGGGTATAAAGGCTCAAAATTTAACGAGGGTTCAAAGATATTTACAACTCTCGGAATCATAAACATAACTTCTGCCCCAGTTTCAATATTTGGGGAATCTTGGATTTTATTTTTGCCGTGACTAAACCTCATTGAGGCTGCCTACGTACCCTTTCAGGATCAAGTCAAACGTAGTTCAAACTACGTTCACTTCATTGTTGCGTCTTGACTTTTTCCCGATTTTTTTCTTTTGTTTGCATTTTTATTTTTGTCTTTTTCTTTTTCTCTTTTTTCATCATTTTTTTTCATTTTTTCTTTTTCATCATTTTTTTTCTTTTTCTTTTCTTTTCTTCTCTTTTTTTTCTTTTCTTGTCCATAATTGATTCCGAGAGAGGGATATGAAAGAATAAAGCAATAAGGCTCAATAGGGGTATCAATGGATAAAGTGTTTGGATAGAGAATAAAATGCCTTCATCATTTCAATTTCAAAATTACGACAAATACAATTGTACATATGAAAAAGGAATCATACATAATATCTCTTGACTGCATCTGAGTTGATAGCAGTCTCTACACATTTTCCCTCAACATCTGTCAAATATAGAGCTCCGTTGGACAATACCCATGACACCACGAATGGCCCTTGCCAATTTGGTGCAAACTTTCCTTTTGCTTCGGCCCAATGAGGCAAAATACGTCTCACCACCAACTGTCCCACTTCAAATTTCCGTGGATGTACTTTCTTATTGTATGCTCTAGCCATCCTCCGCTGATATAACTGTCCGTGGAAAACTGCCACTAACCTTTTCTCATCAATCAAGCTCAATTGTTCTAGCCGAGCTTTTATCCATTCATCATCATCAATTTCAGCTTCAGCTATCATCCGAAGAGAAGGTATTTCAATTTCTGCAGGTATGACTGCCTCTATTCCATACACAAATGAGTGAGGTGTACAGTTGTACGATAACCCATGAGAGCAAATGGTAGTTTTTCATGCCATTGCCTTAACTCTTCCACCATCTTCCTGAGAATCTTCTTAATATTCTTATTTGCAGCCTCCACTACTCCATTCGCTTTAGGCTTATAAGGTGTAGAGTTACGATGCAGGATTTTGAACCTTTGACATGCTTCTGCCATGAGGTGACTGTTCAGATTTGCTCCATTGTCTGTGATAATCACCTTAGAAATTCCAAAGCGACAAATGATATTTGTGTGCACGAAATCCACTACCGCCTTCTTTGTCACTACCTTAAATGTCTTTGCCTCCACCCATTTAGTGAAATAATCAATTGCTACCAAGATAAATCTGTGCCCATTAGATGCTACGGGCTCTATTGGTCCGATAACATCCATGCCCCAAGCGACGAATGGCCACGGTGCTGACATTGTATGCAACTCATAGGGTGAGGAGTGAATCAAATCTCCATGTATTTGACATTGATGGCACTTCCGCATATATATAATGCAATCACGCTCCATGGTGAGCCAATAATATCCTGCTCTCAGCATTTTCTTGGCCAAAATATATCCGCTCATATGAGGTCTGCAAGATCCTGCATGTACTTCAGCCATAATTGTGTCAGCTTGCTGTGCATCTATGCATCTCAATAGCCCCAAATCCGGTGTTCTTTTGTATACAACTCCTCCACTAAGGAAAAATCCATTTGCCAATCGCCTTATAGCCCTTTTCTGGTCTCATGTAGCTTGTTCTAGGTACACTTCTGTCCTCAAATATTCTTTGATGTCATGATACCACGGCTCACCATCAAGTTCTTCTTCCACAATGAAACAATAAGCATTTTGATCACGAACTTGTATCTGTAGTGGATCCACATAAGCTTTATCTGGATGGTGCAACATGGAGGATAATGTGGCTAGAGCATCCCCTACTTCATTGTGCATTCTTAGGATGTGCTTGAACTCTATAGATTGAAATCTCTGAGACAATTCATGCAGACACTGTAGATAAGGTATTAGCTTCAAATCCCTTATCTCCCATTCTCCTTGGATCTGATGTATCAAGAGATCTGAGTCACCCATGACCAAAATCTCTTGAACACCCATATCTATTGCCATCCTCAATCCCAGTATGCTTCATACTCAGCCATGTTAAATTGAAGTTGAGCGGTAACGGGATGATGCTGACCCGTTTCTGAAATGAGCACTGCTCCAATTCCGACTCCCTTGCTATTGATGGCCCCATCAAAGTACATTCTCCAGCCTGGCTTATCATTTTGATCTACTTCTTCAATGTTCATTGCCTCCTCGTCAAGAAAATATGTTTTTAATGGCTCATACTCATCATCAACTGGGTTTTCTGCTAAATGATCTGCAACTGCTTGCACCTTCATTGCCGTACGAGTTACATAGATGATGTCAAACTCTGTGAGTAGAATTTGCCACTTAGCAAGTCTTTCTGTAGGCATAGGCTTCTGGAATATATACTTCAGTAGATCCAACCGGATATCAAATAAGTGGTATAGGCCGACAAATAATGTTTCAATTTATGTGCTACCCACGTTAAAGCACAACATGTTCTCTCCAACTGAGTGTATTTTACCTCGTAAGATGTAAACTTTTTACTGAGGTAATATATTGCTTGCTCATTCTTCCATGTTTCGTCATGCTGCCCCAGTACGTAGCCAAAAGAATGATCCAATAGCGTCAAATACAGGATCAAATGTCTACCCGATTCTGGAGGAACCAATACTGGAGGGTTTGCCAGATATTCTTTAATTTTTTCAAATGCTTCTTGACATTCATCAGTCCAATTCACCACAACATCTTTCTTCAACAATTTGAAAATGGGCATCACAAGTTGACGTTAACTGAGCAATAAATCTGCTGATATAATTCAACCTGCCCAATAAACTCATCACTTCTTTCTTGTTCCTTGGTGGAGGCAAATTCTGGATTACTTTTATCTTTGACGGATCCAATTCAATACCACACCGGCTTACTATAAACCCCAATAACTTTCATGACGGCACCCCGAAAGCACACTTTCCTGGATTGAGCTTGAGATTATATCTTCGGAGCCTATGGAAAAACTTTCTTAAATCTTTGACATGGTCACATTGCTTTTTGGACTTAATGATGACATCGTCCACATATACTTTGATCTCTCGGTGTATCATGTCATGAAACATAGTGGTAATTACCCTCATATATGTAGCCCCGGCATTCTTTAACCCGAACGGCATCACCATGTAACAATATGTTCCCCAAGGCGTGATAAAGTCCGTCTTTTTTGCGTCTTCTTCGTCCATCAGGATCTGGTGATAAACCGCATAGCAATCCACAAAAGAACCAATTTCATGCTTGGCACAATTGTCGATCAATATATGGATATTTGGCAATGGAAAATCATCCTTTGGACTAGCTTTATTGAGTTCCCGATAATCAACGCACACCCTGGTTTTTCCATCCTTCTTCGGAACTGGCACAATATTAGCTAACTAGGTGGGATATTTAGTGACCCGTATGACCTTCGCCTCGAATTTCTTGTTAACTTCTTCTTTATTTTCACGCTGATGTTCGTTTTAAATTTCCTTAACTTCTGTTTTACCGGCCGGCATTCTAGATAAATGGGCAATTTATGTACCACCAAACTGAGCCCGGGCATGTCATCATAGGACCACGCAAATATGTCCTTATACTCATGTAACAACTTGATTAAATCTTCTTTGAGGGAAGCCTCTAAATGCACACTCATCTTTGTTTCTCGGACATTCTCCTCACTTCCCAGATTAATAGATTCTATCTCATTTAAGTTCGGTTTGGGTTTTTCCTCATAATGACTCAAATCTTCACTAATTTCCTCCAGTATTTCCTCATCCTCATATTCCGCTTCATGTTCACTTTCAATTTCCTGTATAACTATTCGATTATCAAGACTGGACCGGGAATCCTTCATGCATGAAATATCATTGGAATCGACAAATATTGAATTGTACAAAATAAGAAAAAATAAAATAAGGCAAAAATGAAGGAAGAAAAGAAAATGCATTTCATTGAATTTTCAAAAGGTAACAAGAGTTGGATACATCTGATTTGACGGGATGTGGGATTACAATTTTAAAAACAAGACAACTTTTGGGGAAATGAAATATCAAAAGCTAACTACCACAACTCCCTCCTGATCGGAAGAGGAGTAGCTTCCCATTTATTAAGCATAGTATAGGGTCCCATGAATTGAACATCCATTTTGCTTGTTGCTTCACTCGTTTCCAACACATTCACATCTTCAAATAGCCTTTTGAATCTTTCTAGAAATTTTTCATCCGGTTTTATCTCAGCACGGTTTGGCATAACAGTCGCCAGACGTCTCTGTGTACCAGGCCTGACAAAGGAGTTGGATAGTTTTGGGATAGGTTTTGGGAGGGACCACCCTTTCTTCTTCATTTCTTAGCTCTCTGGATATCGGCAATGGTAGGATTGAAACCCATGCCAAATGTATCAGTACTGTCCGGAAGGTGGATCGGATGTGTTATACCTTGCAGAGTCACTCCTAAGCCCTTTCCTGGAGAAAACCCATTCTTTATCATCTCCTTAGCGACCATCACTGTTGTAGGAGACACTGTGGGTACTGGCATGTTTTCCCCCTCAGATATTTTGTTCACCACCACAGTGTCCATGACTTGATACACCCGCGGACCTTTATCTCCTTCAGCTTCCTCAAGTGGTGTAATAGCATTGCAAACATCATCTTCTCCGTGCACTATTATTTCCTATTGCTCCCACTCAAATTTTACCATCTGATGTAAAGAGGATTGTACAGCTTTCGCCACGTGGATCCATGGACGTCCTAATAAAAGGTTGTATGATACAACGACATCTAGCACCTGAAACTCCATAGTGAAATCCACCGGTCCGATAGTAATCTCCAGTATAATATCCCCTACAGTGTTCTTTCCACCTCCATCAAAACCCCGTACACATACACTGTTCCGGTGAATTCTGTCATGATTGACCTTCAACTTCCCCAAGGATGACAGTGGGCAGATATTGGCACTTGACCCGTTGCCCACCAGAACACGGGTTACTACAGATTCTTCACACTTGACTGTGAGGTATAGTGCTTTATTATGCTCCGTTCCTTCCAGTGGCAACTCACTATCTGAAAATGTTTTCTTATTTGTCTCAAAGATCTTGTTTGTGATTTTCTCCAGATTGCATACTGAAATCTTCTCGGGCATATGGGCTTCATTTAAAATTTTCATCAATGCCTTTCTATGTTCATCTGAATGGATTAGCAATGATAATAACAAAATCTGCGTAGGCATTTTTCTCAATTGCTCAACTATAGAATAGTCCTGAGCCTTCATCTTTTTCAAGAATTCTTCCGCTTCCTCTTCAGTAACTGCCTTCTTTACATGAGCTGGGTTTTCCTTTACCACCTTTGCTTTCTCAACTCTTCCGGGGCAAAGCATCGCCCGGAGCGAGTTAAACCATGAGTTTCATTAATTTCTCCTTTAACTTCCTTCCCTTTTTACATCATTGTAACCTTATCATAGTTCCACGGTATGGCCCTGGTATTCACAACTGGTATCTGCACCACTGGTTTGATAACCACAGGCTCCACATAAGCTCTCTTCACGGTTAACAAAGGTTTCACTCCCGGTACTACTACTTTCACATGCTCAATTACTGATGGCTTCTTTGTTGGCAACTCAATTGGCACTTTTTCCTTTTCAGCTTCCCCCTCTACCTTGTTGTTCGCTTTAATCATCATCACTGTTTGAGAAGGTTTTCTACTACTCTCTCCCTACTCCAACTCTATTATATGTGTCTCGTGATGTGCTGGAAAAGGATTCTGCATGATATTGGGAGTTTCTGGAGCTTGTACCTCTATCCTCCTGGTATCAATAAGTTCATGTATGGAGGACTTTAAATGCCAACACTTTTCTGTATCATGTCCCGGTGCCCTGGAACAGTACTCACAACGGATTAATTGGTCTAGATTTCTGGGTGGTGGGTTGGGAATTTTTGGTTTAATAGGGCTCAACATCACTAGTTCTCTCAAACTGTGAAAAAGACTGGTATATGACTCCCCCAATGGAGTGAATGTTCTCTTTCTTTGGGCTCTATCACCTTTTACTTCTAAATTTGGATGAAAATTGGGTCGATTTGGATTTTTGTATATTTTGGAAGGAGGATAGACATTTTGTGCGTGGTAGACATTTTGTAGAGCTGGGGTATGCCATGGATGTGGAGGTGGTGGGTAAGGTTGACCATGTTGGATAGAAAAATGTGGACTGGTTGGAGGATAATATGGTGGAGGTGGATTGTATGGTGCTGGTGGATATGGTTGCTATGGGCGAGGTGGATGATGATATGTGTTGGGGCCCCGGGACCATGATCTACCTTCAATGACCGCAACTTCCTCCTTCTTCTTCATGCCAATCGACCCTCCGGTTTCGGTCTGTATTGCTTGGTTTGTGGCCTTGATAGCCGAGTAGCTCATGGTCTTATTTGTCTTTAGCCCTTCTTCTACAAAGCTTCCCATCTTGATTACCTCGTTAAAGGTTTTTCCAATTGCGGACACTAAGTGGCCATAGTATGTTGGCTCCAAAGCCTATAAAAAGCAGTCCACCATTTCTCCTTCTTTCATTGGCGGGTCTACTCATGCAGCCTGCTCCCTCCACCTGAATCCGTATTCTTGAAAACTTTCACCGGGTTTCTTCTCCAATTTAGTCAACGACAACCTGTCAGGGATAATCTCTAGATTGTATTAGAAATGGTTTGCAAACGATTGAGCTAAGTCATCCCAGATGAACCACCTGGTATGATCCTGTCGAGTATACCATTCCAATGTCGAACCACTTAAGCTCTGGCTAAAATAATCCATGAGTAACTCGTCCCTTCCTCCTGCTCCGCGCATTTTACTGCAGTAACCCCTCAGATGGGCTACTGGATCCTTATGACCATCATACATATCAAACTTGGGTAACTTAAATCCGACCGGCAGCTGTACTTCCAGAAACAAGCATAAGTCTTTGTAAGCAACACTCACTTGGCCTCCCAGCCCTTGCATGTTACGAAATGGCTGCTCAAGACTTTTCATTTTACGGGCCATCTCTTCTTGTTCCAGATTTCTGACAGGCTTTTCCTTTTCTGTCATGTCTATGAGCGGGGTATAAGAGTCGTGTTGCCTGAAAGTGGGTTCTGGCGGATAATAATGGGTGTCCTGAGCATGGAACATAGGTTCACTGGGAGATTTATGTAAAGCAGCTGGTAGTGGTGCCACGTATACTGGAGCGACCTGAGGTGGTGGAGGTGGAGCTTGTTTAGACAAAGTTGGAGGTGTTTGTGAGGTTGTAGCATAGTAATGCGGGTAAGCTGGATATGTGAAGGACGAGTTCATAGTGGGTGGTTTAGGATTTGGGTTCGTATGAGGGATGCATGCTGGGTTGGCTGGATAGGAATGCAAAGGTTGACCCCTAGGTACATCTTTGACATCTGATGTTTTAATTTGTACATCTCTTCTTTCATACTAGCTACATCCACAACTTCTTCCTCTTGTACCGGATCCATAATAGTGGGCACGATTTCCTGAGTTACAGCTTTGGTCATGGCTTTTGAACGTGTATTGTAGCTGTGATGTGCCAGAATGCCAGTTGCCAACTGAAAATCTTATACTCATCAACAACAAAACTCGTTAATAGTTAGCTCATAAGGGATAAACATCACAATTAAGAATCACAACTTTTGCCTAGTCATTATGCATCATCCCGGCATTATTCCTTTTTGAACCACCAGCTTTCTTTTTCATTTTTGTCTTTCATTTCAATGCTTTTCTGTTTATTTCTTTTTCTTCTTTTCTTCTTTTCCATTCCCCTTTTTTCATTTTTGTTTTTCGTTCCTACATGTTTGCCTATCGCCCAAGCAATTTGCATAAAAAGAAAGAAAATAATAGCAACTTCTTTTTTTCTTTTGAATTTTCATTGATACTCAAACATCAGTTACAAATAATGTTGTACTACAAATGCAAAAGGAAAATACAAATACAAAATGCATGCTCTATGAATACATTAAAGCTCCTAGTGCCCGCTAGACATCGTTCGGTCTTGCCGCAGGCCTATATGCTAATCCACATTGGAGTTTGTCCAGGTCGGTCATTACTTGCTTTACAAAGAACTTTACTGCTGATGTGAATGTTGACTGGGACATATCTTCACACAATTGGCATTTCATTGTGATGTACTGAGCAATGTTGACAATTTTTTCCCTGATGACCCCTTTTTCTTGAAGCAACCTACCAATCTGTTCGGCACGAGCATCTAAGGTTTGTTGGTTCTTCTTTTGTAGTTGTTGCAGCTCTAATTCAAACCGAGCCATAGCCGTATAACAATGTTATCTCTCTACTTCAAACTCTTTGGTTTGTTTGCTACTTTTGACTTCGGCTGTAATGATCTTCTTCCTCAATCGGGCTACCTCAACATTATGTTCATCTTGTAACCGCTGAACCATTCGAACTCTTTCTTCAGTATTCCTGGCCAGTTGTTTCTGAACCCCGACTAACCCTTTTTCAGCTTTATCTAGATCAAATCTATAGTCATTCACCTTGCGCCGAAGATTTTCAATTAACTTCTCATCTCGGGCAAGTCGAACTGGGGTTTAGGCTGCTATTTTCATTTTTGCAATCTGAGCCTTCAAAATTTCATTCTCTTTCCTCAACTGTTTCTTTTCTCCCTCATCGGATGCCGCTTGTAAGCTACTTTTGAATTTGAGGTCTTGGAATTGTTTCTCCAACAAGCTGATTCTGGCTCGGTACTCATTTTCTTTGGCCACCCAATCTTTTTATTCCTTAGACTGCTCGACCAATTCTTGAATGTGAGGCCTCTTCATTGGTCTCTCATGCTCGACATCCCACCGATACCATGCGGCATACCCTGGTGATACTTCCCCTCGAACTCGGTTTCCCACACAAGTGTCTATTCTCAGGCATTGGCATTCATTCCAGATCTGTCGAATCTTTGCTTCCGGAATTGTCCGTCAGGACTGATTTCTAAGGCTTGTAGGCTGAGGTCCCCGTCTTTTGGTATGACCTGATATCTCCCAAGCTGCCTTAATACCCTATATGGCGCATAAGGCTGAATGATTTTAAGACCCATTATTAGAAAATGCGACCCTTCTGTTGGCATGTACATCACCTCATTGAGGGGCAACCATCCGTATGCCCAATCAATTTGGCTAGCAGTCAATGATCGCAAGTATGTGATCCAACCTTTTGATCCTTCTGTCAACTTAACTTCTTTTGTTCTCATGTAAAACTCTTCAATGCACGTCTTTTCAGACGACCCGTAACTCAAGAACTGAGGGTGACGGCACAAATGTTCTATCAACCACATCTGGAGAAGTAAATTGCATCCCTCGAAAAGTCATGCCCTACTTTACAGGATGTGAGGGCACGGAAGATATCAGCTACAATCATCGGTGCCAATACTCTATTATCTTGCACAAGAAGAGCACTGGCAATCCCGGTGACTCTTATATCATTATTTCCATCTTTCCTCGGGAATATAATGAATCCCAAAAATGCCACCATAAAGGCGAATCGCCTATGTTCCTCCCACTTGACTCAGTTAGATTTACTGCAGAGTTTGTTCGTAGGTTCTTTAAATCCCCCAATATGACCATATCTGCGGTAGATGAAACTCATAGTACAAAACCCGTGAGCCAAGTCTTCATTATGAACGTTTCAAGCGATTTTCAGGGAATCGAGGAATCTGTGCACTGTAATTACCCTCGGAGCCACCGGATATTTATCCTTTAGGGTAACCTCGCCTTTCCCGATGTAATAAGCAATTTCTTCTAATGTAGGAGTGAGCTCAAAATTTGAGAAGTGCAGCACATTATGTTCAGGATCGCAACAAGCAACGAGAGCCCGGATAATATCACCCCGGGGCATTATGTCCATCAACCCAGTAAGATCTTTCAGATATCAGTTGACCCAAACATGTCCCTCTTGGCCCAGATCGTTCCACCATAACCGCAACTCCAAAGGGATTTCGTTCATTAAAGCAAAGGGTTCATTTTGTACTATGCTCATCCTGCACATTTATTAAAGGTGATTTTATTCAAAAAGGGAAAATATTTTTTTCAAAGACAATTTTTCATTATTTTGAAAGAATTAGCCTTTCTGGGCTATTATTTTAAAAGGAAAAGGCATGACTTCAAAGTGGCCATTTTTGCAAAAACAGCCTTCCGGCGTCCTTTCGGAACATTCGGCTATTTTCAAAAACAGCATCACTTCAATTTATTAAAATTCAACATTTTTTTGGTAATTTTCTAAAAGGGTGGTTGGACCCGTCAAGAGTTGCCTATGTATCTCACTTAATGGCGAGAATCAAACCTGCATAGTTTGGTCATATTATTTTGTGACCAATTATTTCAACAACATTGTCCCACCTATTATTCAAACTTTCTTTTCAAATTTTTCGACAGCGTTTCGTCAACATTTTGATACCTTTCTATTCTAAAATTCTCTTTCTTTTTGTTTTCAGAAATTTAGCCGGTCCGCATAATTATCCAGGACAAATAAATGCAACATATAATATGCTCGATCTTTGATTACCGGGTCACCTGTCCTAGACGGACTCAACCCCTGTGTTGAGTCCCCTAAGTCAGATATGATGCAAATAAACGTCCTAAATCTATGCTCAATATCTTGATTTCTTACGGTACTAAACTGTGTACCCGAGCAGACAACTTGGATCGAGGAGGGGGCTACGTACCGGGGACCCGCGGGGTCGTCCAGCTTTGTAACTTATCCGGTCTCTATTTCTTATTTAAGGTATGACACTAAAAGAAAGGGGAGTCTCAACCAGTAAGCACATCCCCAGAGGTGAGAAGAGAAGGATTTTCAGCACAATTTTATATATACAATCCACGTAATATCAAAGCGGTAAACATGTAGCATATTGATCAAAGCATATAATGAAGTCAAATAACATCAAGAACGACAATTTTATCGAGCTTGAATTCTTAAACCCTGAACCGAAGTTCTGGGTTACTTATCCCCAGCAGAGTCGCTAGAGCTGTCACACCTCCCTTTTTACTACCTCTTTTTTTTAAGAATAAGGTATACCCCATTAATTACTAATACACCCCGGGATAGGATATAATAATAACAACAGGGAAGGAGTTTTTTCACTTTAAGGACAATCAGAACGGGATTTATTTTTAGATTTTTAGAGTCACCACTTGGGAAGATAATGGTGTCCCAAGTTACTGGTTAATCCCAAATCTGAGGAAATTGACTCTGTTTAAATAGTCCGCGAAACTAGAAATCCGGATAAGGAATTCTGTTAACCCGGGAGAAGGTGTTAGGCACTCCCGAATTCCGTGGTTTTAGCACGGTCGCTCAACTGTCATTTTTGACTCATTTGATTTCTTTATATGCTTTTACAAAATGTGAATGTCCCGTTTTGATATTTTAATGACTTGCGACGTTGCAAAAACGCATTTTGGGTCACACCGCAACCAGTACGCCTGTGACCTTAATACGTCTCAGCTTCGCCGAGATTTAAGATTTGAGTCACATAAATGTGCACTCATTTTTAGGAATGTATGTTTTAATCGTGCCTATATCGTCTACGTCTTTTTATCTTTAGGAAAGACCGTGAAGTTCGCTAAACGGTCTTCCCGAGTCTAACATTTTATTAATGTTCATATGGGGGGCCCGCGTATTTTCCTTTTATACGAGGCTCATCCCATTATTTTTAAAAGTCCAATCCTATCAAGTACTATATTCACTATTTTTGTTCTTTCTCCTAATTATGTTGCTGTTTTTGGTATTTTTAAAATTTAATGTTATTATGTCCAGGCCCAATTGTCCATTTACAGACCTGGACTGGTAGATTATATTATTAGTCTAATACACATAACTGGGCTTCTGAAACCCAGCATGTACTTGTATCGTTATTCAGAGGCCCAATAGTGGATTTAATTGAATCTGGGCCTATGTTTTAAGTCAGACCCAGAATAGACGGATAAAATACAGAATAGAATGGAAATTTCATAACAATTAAAGAGATATTCATTAGACAATAGAATAAATCAACAAATATCATTTTATTTCATAAGGATCTAGAGTACATATTTATCAATATTGATTCTGAATTCTAATTACTAATTAAGCATTAACAGAATTTAAATAATAAAACTACTATTTCAACTACTTAGACAGTGATACAATACTAACAGTGCATATTTGAATTGTTATTAGTTACCTGATTCTAACTTATGCTATTGTAAATTGTTATTAAGCTAGTTTAAGTGATAAAACATGATGTAACTCAATTACTCATTTCTAATTATCATACTCTAGTTAACGAGATTAGTCGATTACCATTTCAGATGTTAAGCTAGTTTTAACTAGGTGTATTAGATTTGTATATCAACCTGTTTTTAACCTAATTCTATTGATAACTATATCTACGTTTACACTACTTCTACACTATCTACTTATTTTGTCTCGATTACATATAGTATTAACTATTACAAACCATCCTACTAAATTACAGGAAATCTAAGCATAATAATTATGAAACTAAAAGTGAACAATAGCAGAATTCATCCAAACAGCTCATTAAACTTCCATTTCTTCAATCAAATTGCAATTACATTTCCGGAGAAGAAAATGTACCTGATTCACGAGGAAAAAAAACTTATGAGTCTAGGTTGGATGAAGAATAGTCAGCAATAGAGCAGTAGAAGAATGGCAGACACAGCAGCAAGTATAGCAGCAAATAGAATTCCATAGTTTAGAAATCCAGCAAATCAACCAATAGAGTCAAAGAGCTCAAATAGAAACCAGCAAGCATGAAAGACAACAGACTCTAATAGAATTCCGGATTCCAGCAAAGAAGTTAGCTAGAATTTCAATAGCCTAAGCTTAGAAACCCTCTTTTTAATTGCAGAAATCAGAACTCCCAGAGATTAACCCTTTCCTAATGCAGAATCTCTAATCTCTCAAAATCTGGACCTTACAAATTAACCCAGAATGTCCAACTTCTAACCAACTCCTTTTCCATGCTTAATTGGAGCCTATTTATAGACTGTTTGGGGTGAAATTTGAGGGGAAAATTCAAAAATCTTATTTCTAGTTCCCTCCCCTTTATTTTTCTATTAATTACAGTTTAATATCTTCAGTTATAGGTCGAAATGCCTTCCAGCCCATGCTGGAAGGTTCTAGGTGGTTCTTTCATGTTCTATTGAGGGTGTATTACTAGGCTGCCCTCACTTGCTAAGGGTAATTTCAATTTTGCCTTTTTACTATGCCTATCTTACCCTTTATTTTATAGTAATTCAAGAATACTAGGTATCAAAGTCTATTATATCCCTATAGGCTCTATTAAATCTTCAATTATGCCATTTACTATTCCTATTATACCCTTATTATTGTCTTGTATTTACTCGGCCTACTAAGGTCAGGATTGACTAGGTTTAGTATCTATTTAACTAATAGCCATTATCTTCTAACATCTTTAAGACTTAACCAGATTTCAGACCCCAAACCCTTTCAATTTTACCCCTTTTTAACAGATTTAAGCTAATTTAAAATGTAACCCTTTTTATTAACATTAACTAACCAGAAATAGATTGCAAAACTAGCCACTTAACATTTTAGGAATAGCCAGACTAACAAACAGTTCTAGTTATTTCAAGAATAGCCATACTTAGTCATTTTCAAAAATAGCCAGACTAACAAACAGTTCTAATCATTTCAAGAATAACCAACTTAACTATTTCAAAAATAGCCAGACTTATTTTAAGAAACTAACCCTAAAACTTTACAGCTATAACCAAATCACAAAGCATCATAGGATTCAGAATAGCCTAACATATGAATTAGATTACAAATATAGCCTATTTATGTTGTATTGCTCACATAGCCTTAATCGTAAATCAATTTCCAATTAACTGAACTCGGAGAGAAGTTTTGATAATGGTTGAATCCCAATCAATCAAAGCATAATTTCAAATAAGGCATGGTGAACAAAATACATAAAGAAGCATATTTTAACCATGATTCATGTATAAAACTTATTCAAAAACCCTAAAGTACTAAAACAGACTTGGCATGTATAAAGTAATAGAAATAGATCTTAGGCATGCAATTATCATAGGCTAATAAGATGAATAGTCAAAGAACATATACAGCATTCAGAAAACAAATAGTCAAGAACATGCAAAGAAGATTTACAGTAGACAAATAAGCAAATAAGAAGAGGGGTAGGTAAACTTATCTTTTTCAAGATCCGTTTCCTTTCTTTTCTTTCTTTCTTTCCTTTCTTTTTTCTTTATTTATTCTTTCTTTTCTTTTGTTATTTCCAGGCTTCAAAGGTTCTCGAAGACTTAAAGTCTTCTGGTTTCCAGATCTTTCTGATGGGGTTTTGTTTTTTATTTTTGTTGGGTAAGGGGGTGTTCTGGGTGTTATTTGAGAAGTATTGGGGTGGGTTATGTTTTGGGAGTTCGCTGGAGTAGGGTTCCGGCGAACTTCTTTTCTATATTCGAGACGTTCTGGGTTGATTCAAGGTAAACCACCTAGACTAGGTGAAAGACCTCTTCAAGGTGGTCATATGGTGTAAATATAGGACACTGGTTCATAAGTTGAAGGTCGCCGGCTAGGGTTCCGGTGACCGGACTTTCAATAAAATGAGGGCTTTTGGTTTTCTGGGGTTTTTAAGGTGGTTGTGGTATGTGGGGATGAAAGATAAGGCGTTTGGGGGTGGTTTTGGCCGGAGATGGCCATGGTTTCAGGTCAGTCTCCATGGGAGATGAGATGAAGAAGGCGATGATGATGAAGAAAGGGGCGGCTAGGGTTTGAGTCTGTATATGAGTGTATGTATAATGCATGTAATGAACGGGGAGATGGGGCTTATATACCCCTTTGATCTTGCACGATCCTGGCCTTTGGATCAATTGAGATCAATGGACAGGATTGCTTCTATTGAAACGTTATCATTCCATTTAATTAGAGATAGCCTGGCACCCGTTAGATCTTAAAACATGGACGGCCAGGATTAATTTGCTATACTACGTCGTTTAATTCTCTAATGAGACTTCAAACATATCCGTCTGATCAATTCCTTGGACAGCCAGGATTAGTTTTCTTTACGACGTCGTTTAATTTGCTATTGGGCCGCCTTATGAGATCCGTTGGATTATTATTATCAACGGTTGAGATCAAATGCCTCAACATGTCGTCGTTTGGTTGAGAGTTTGGACTGGACGGCCATTCCTTTGGGCTTTATTACATTTGGGGTTGTATTTTTGTATTGCAGCCCACATTTATGTATTTTTTTTTGTATTTTTATCTTGTATTTAATTATTTTCTTTGTATTTTTCTTTTGTATTTCATTTTATCTTTTTGTATTCATTTTCAATTGTTGTATTTTTTTTATTTTCCTATTTTTCCTGATTTGTCTGGTATTTTATGATATTTTTGCCATTTTTTTTTATTTTTCCGATATTTTTGTATTTTTTGTTGATTTTTCTAATTTTCATATTTTGTGGCATTTTTGATCAATTATTTTTGTATTTTTTGATTTCAAATTTATTTTAATCAACAAACTACAAGTATTTCAATTAAATCACACAATTCCACATCAAAATCTTATTTTATTTTTATATTAGAATTTATTTGCTTATGGTAAAACTCTCATGCTCACAGCTGTTTTTCAACAATTCTATGAACCCAACTTTTCCTTGTTACTCTCTCTTGTTGTTTTTCCTTTTACTTTTCTTCCGACTATGTGCTTGCCATATGTCTTTTTGTTTCACCTGTCCTTTGATGGACCCCAATCTCGTTGTGCCATATAACTGAGAAGCTGGTAATTAGCTTCAACTGACAATGTCTTATAGACAGATTTCAAGAAAAATGAAATGCAATGACCCCGAAGTTTTGAGGGTAGGAATACTTTCAAAATAGAAGGACGGGACTTATCTGAGTAGGAAAGCTGATTCCTTTGATTATGCCATGCATTTGGGCTAATCGACCCAGTCTGTCCAACCAAATCATTGTCAACTTTATTTCTCTATTCAACAAACCCAAACTTTGCTTGTTTTGCCACTTTTCTTAACACAAAATCTTTTCTCACTTTCGCCTTATGATGCCCGTAAGGGTTTTCACCAATAAGACTCTCTCATTTCATTTCTCTCAGCTCGCGTCGCCTTATGGTGCCCATGAGGGTTTTCACCAGTAAGACTCTCTCATTTCATTTCTCTCAGCTCACGTCGCCTTACGGTGCCCGTGAGGGTTTTCACCAGTAAGACTCTCTCATTTCATTTCTTTCAGCTCGCATCGCCTTATGGTGTCCGTGAATGTTTTCACCAATAAGACTCTCTCATTTTTATTATTTTCTTCATCTTCCGATACTTGAGTGTTGTCCGTAACATGTCTTTCTTCACCTACTTGCACTACCCTTTCTTGAAATTAATCAGAAGGTCTTTCTTTGGACCGTAATGTGGCTTTTGGATGAGTTGTAGAAAGAAAGATATAAAGGCTCAAACTATCCAATTCGGGTTTCAAAATTACAACTTTCAAAATCATATTCTCTACAATGATCATAACTTCTGCCCCAGTTTCAGTCTTGGGGAAACCTTGGACTTTCTTTTTGTTATGACTGAACTTCAGTGAGGTCGCCTACGTACCCTTTCGGAATCAAGTCAAAACGTAGTTCGGATAAGAGATCGCTTTGTTGTAGCGATGTTCACTTCTTCCAATTTTCTTCTTTTACATTTTTTTTCTTTTTCTTTTCTTTTGTCATTTTCGCATTTTTTCACATCTCTTGTTTCTTTTTATTTTCCCTTCTTTCTTTTTTTTCATCATTTCTCTCTTCTTCTTTTTCATCTTTTCTTTTCATCTTTTACTTTTCTTCTCTATTCTTTGTTATTTAATCATTCCATTTTTGACTCCTTTGTTGATTCCGAAAGAGGGGTATGAAAGAATAAAGTAGTAAGGCTCAAAGGGATAGTAATGGATAAAGTGTTTAGATAGCGAAATAAAATGCCTTCATCATTTCAATTTCAAAAAAATGACAAATACAATTAGATACATGAAGAAATCATACATAATATCTTTTGACCGAATCAGAGTTGATGGTTGTCTCTACGCATTTTCCTTCTATGTATGTCAAATATAATGCTACATTGGACAACACTCGGGATACAACAAATGGCCCTTACCCATTGGGAGGGAACTTCCCTTTTGCCTCTGCCCAATGAGGCAAGATGCGCCTTAACACCAATTGTCCGACTTCAAACTTTTGCAGACGTACCTTCTTATTATATGCTCTGGGCATTCTTTATTGATACAGTTGTCCATGACATACTCTGCTAGTCTTTTCTCGTCAATTAAACTCAATTGCTCTAGCCGGGCTTTTACCCATTCATCATCGTCAATCTCTGCCTCCACAATGATTCGAAGGGAGGGTATTTCGACTTCTGCGGGTATTATTGCCTCTATGCCATACACCAATGAATAAGGGGTTGCACCTACCAAAGTGCGAACGGTAGTGCGATATCCCAACAAAGCAAAGGGTAATTTCTCATGCCATTGTCTCGATCCTTCCACCATTTTCTGAAGGATTTTCTTAATATTCTTATTTGCTGCTTCAACTGCTCCATTCGCTTTGGGACGATATGGTGTGGAATTGCGATGCATAATTTTAAACCTTTGACATGTCTCTGCCGTCAGATGACTGTTAAGGTTGGCTCCATTATCTGTAATAATCACCTTCGGAATTCCGAAATGGCAAATGATGTTTGCATATACAAAATGAACCACTGCCTTCTTGGTTACCACCTTGAATGTCTTTGCCTCTACCCATTTAGTAAAATAATCAATGGCAACCAGAATAAACCTACACCCATTAGATGTTGCTGGCTCTATTGTCCCAATGAAATCCATGCCCCAAGCAACGAAAGGCCATGGTGCCGACATCGTATGCAATTCATATGGTGGAGAATGAATCAAATCCCCATGTATCTGGCACTGATGACATTTGCGCACATAGCTGATACAATCTCATTCCATAGTAAGCCAGTGCTATCCAGCCCTGAGTATTTTCTTTGCTAGCACATACCCAGTCATGTGGGGTCCACAGGCTCCTGCGTGTACCTCAGTCATAATTGTAGTAGCATGTTTTACATCTATACATCTTAATAAACCCAGATCAGGGGTCCTTTTGAACAAAAACCCTCCACTAAAGAAGAATCCACTCGCCAATCGCCTTATGGCTCTTTTCTTATCTCCTGCAGCTTGTGCCGGATATACCCTCATTCTGAGATACTCTTTAATATCATGGAACCATGGTTCACCATCAAGTTCCTCTGCTACCATATTACAATAAGCATTCTGATTATGAACCTGGATTTTTAATGGATCCACATAAGCTTTATCCGGGTAGTGTAACATAGATGCTAGAGTGGCCAAAGCATCAGCAACCTCATTGTCCATTCTTGGGATATGTTTAAATTCTATGGACTGAAACTGTTGCCATAGTTCATGTAGACACTGCCAGTATGGTATGAGTTTCAAATCTCGTGTTTCCCATTCTCCTTGAATTTGATGTACCAAGAGATCTGAGTCACCCATGACCAAAATCTCTTGAACACCCATGTCTATTTCCATTTTCAATCCCAATATACATGCTTCATATTCGGCCATATTGTTAGTATAGAAAAAATAGAGTTGAGCGGTAACAGGTTAATGCTGACCCGTTTCCGAAATAAGCACAGCTCCAATTCCAATGCCTTTATTGTTGACAGTCCCATCAAAATATAACTTCCAACCCGACTTTTCATTTTGTTCCAATTATTCCACATTCATTGCTTCCTCATCAGGGAAATATGTTTTCAGTGGCTCATAATCGTCGTCGACTAGATTTTCTGCTAAGTGATCGGCAACTGCTTGCACTTCCATCACAGTGCGGGTTATATAAACAATATCAAATTTTGTGAGCAGAATTTGACATTTAGCGAGCCTCGCTGTGGGTATAGGCTTCTGAAAGATGTACTTCAACGAGTCCAAACGGGATATGAGATAAGTGGTATAAGCCGACAAGTAGTGCTTCAATTTCTGTGCCACCCAGGTCAAAGCACAGCTTGTTCTTTCCAACAGAGTATACTTCACCTCGTAAGATGTGAATTTCTTACTAAGATAGTAAATTGCTTGCTCCTTATTTCCCGTTTCATCATGTTTCCCTTGTACACAGCTGAAGGAATTATTTAATACTGTCAAATAAAGGATCAAAAGCCTTCCTGGCTCTGGAGGAACCAATACAGCGGATTGGCCAGATATTCCTTGATTTTATCAAATGCAGCTTGACATTCATCAGTCCATTTCACTGTAGCATCTTTCTTTAGCAATCTAAAAATAGGCTCACAAGTTGACGTAAGTTGGCAATAAATCTGCTAATGTAATTCAATCTATCAAGCAAACTCATCGCATCTTTCTTGCTCTTTGGCGGAGGCAACTCCTGAATAGCCTTGATCTTGGACGGGTCTAATTCAATACCACGCCGGCTTACTGCAGACCCCAATAATTTCCCTGATGGTACCCCAAAAGCACATTTTGCTGGATTGAGTTTAAGATTGTATCTCCGAAGCCTTTGGAAAAACTTCCTTAGGTCTTTAACATGATCTTATTGCTTCCTGGACTTGATAATGACATCATCCACATAAACTTCAATTTCTCTATGTTTCATGTCATGAAACATGGTAGTCATTGCCCTCATATATGTAGCTCCAACATTTTTCAATCCGAATGGCATTACCCTATAATAATATGTTACCCAAGGCATAATAAATGTTGTCTTTTCTGCATCTTCTTCGTCCATCAGGATTTGATGATAACCCACATAACAATCCACAAAAGACCCAATCTCATGTTTGGCACAATGGTCAATTAATATGTGAATGTTTGGCAATGGAAAATTATCCTTCGGACTTGCTTTATTGAGGTCTCGATAATCAACACACACCCTGGTTTTTTCGTCTTTCTTCAGAATCGGTACAATATTGGCTAACCAGGTGGGATATTTGGTGACCCGTATGACATTTACCTCAAATTGTTTGTTGACTTCCTCTTTTATTTTCACGCTGATATCTGTCTTGAATTTTCTCAACTTCTGCTTGATGGGCGGGCATTCCGAGTAAGTGGGTAACTATGGACTACCAGATCAGTGCTTAGCCCTGGCATGTCGTCATAAGACCATGCAAATATATCTTTGTAATCCTGAAGCAATTTTATCAAGTCCTCTCTGAGTGAAGATTCCAAATGAACACTTATCTTTGTTTCCCAAATGTTTTCCTCATCCCCCAAATTAATGGACTCCGTCTCATTCAAGTTTGGTTTGGGTTTTTCCTCATATTGGTTCAGATCTTTACTAATTTCTTCCAAAACTTCCTCGTCATCATACTCCACCTCATTATCATATTCAATTTCTTGTATTACTATTTGATTATCAAGACTGGGCCGAGAATTCCTTATGCATGATACATCATTAAAATCAGTGTAAAATGGACTGTACAAGAAAAGAAAATAAAATAAAATAAGGCTATTAGGAATAAAGGAAGAAAGAAATTGCATTTCATTAATATTTCAAAAGATAACAAGGTTTGACATGTCCGATTGGACGGATCATAGAATCTCTATTACAGCCTTGAAATAAAATAGATTTTAAAATGAAACATCAAAGCTAACTAACACAACTCCCTTCTAGTTAGAAGAGGTGTAGCTTCCCAGTTATTCAGCTTGATCTGGGATCCAACAAATTGGACATCCATTTTACTTGTGCGCTCAGTCGCTTCTACCATGTTCACATCTTCAAATAGCTTTTCAAATCTTTCTAGCAGCTCCCTGTCTGGTCTTATCTCTGCTAAGCTGATCCTTAAGCAATGTTTTTCCTTTCGAATTTAGCTCTTATTCAATCATATCTATACACAATTGATTTAATATCATCAACAATACTCAACAATCCAACCCAAATGCCTAAATATAATATTTCCAACATTCTGCCCAAAATTTGCAAACCGACCTCGGGCCCGCTTGGTCAAAGACCGAGGTTCGAACCAAAATAAATTCATCCATACTCCCACAAGTTTAAATATATAATTTCTTTTAAGATTCGACCCCAAATTGGGGTTGAGTAGCCCGAAATTCTCAAAAACCTAACTCTACCCAAAAACCCTAACTTCTACTTTGATTTCATGTATTTAGGCCTAGAATTTAGTGATTAGTTGATGAAATAATGAGAAAACGATGTTAAGAAAACTTACCCAAAGAAACTTGGTGAAGAGAAGCTCTGAAATTCGTTTAGGGGATGTGGAGAAGATGAACTCATCTGTATTATATGAAAAATCCCGTCAATGTTCTTTTTTGGGTCTTTTAAAATCACTGGGCGAAATTGCTCTATGCCATCGTGGGCAAGTGATGTGTGACGACCCAAAGGGTCATCACTTATTTAATTAATCATTTCGAGCTTCTGAGGCCTTGAAAACCTCATTCTATGTTACCTCAATTTACGTGCACGATCCGAGCTTGTAGCCGGAAAGATTTTGTGATAGAAAATATGAATTTTATGAGAAATTTGGATAAAAATGATATTAATATTGATATGGTTGACTTCGGTCAACATTTTTGGTAAACGGATCCGGACCGAGATTGGATGGTCCCGAGAGGTCCGTAGAAAAATATGGGACTTGGACATGCGTCCAGAGTCGAATTCTGAGGCCTAGAGCCCAAGTTATGAATTTTTATGTGAAATTGTTTTTGATGCAATTATTAAAGGAAATAAATTAATTGACCTTGGTATCGGGCTCGTATTTTGGTTCCGACGCCCGGTACAAGTCTTAAATATTATATATGTGATTTTCTGTAAAGTTTGGTGACATTTGGATGTCGTTTGAGATGTTTGGACCTTGAGTTCCAATGTTAAGAAGTTTTGAAAATCAAAAGTATGAAAATCATGAGTTTGAGGCTTGATTTGATTAAAACGAAGTGATATTGGCGATATGATCGCACGAACAAGTCCATAATGTGTTTTTGAGGTTGTGTACATGTTTGGTTTGGAGCCCGGGGGCTCGGGTAAAGATTTGATAGGCCGTTGGATGAAACTCTGAATTTTTGAACTGCTGGTTTTTCACCCAGCTGTTGGCTTCGCAATTGCGAAGTATTTCTCGCAATTGCGAAGGGGACAAGCTCGCAAATGCGAACATTCATCGCAAATGCGAAGCCCCCTTTGGCCCAGCCTTGTTCGCAAATGCGAACAATTGTTCGCATTTGCGAAGGTCCCCAATGCCAGCCTATGTTCGCAAATGCGAACAAAAGTTCGCAAATGCGAACATTCCCCATTATGCCTTGGTTCGCAAATGCGAACCATTGTTCGCAAATGCGAACACTGCCTTATACAGCATGTGTTCGCAAATGCGAACATTAGTTCGCAAATGCGAATAAATGTTCGCAAATGCGAACTTCCCACCCTTAGCTTATTTTTCAAACTCCAGAAATTGGTCGGGGTTCGCAATTGCGAACCCATGTTCGCAAATGCGAACACGGAGACCTGAAAAACACGAATTTCAGTCATTTCTTCACATTTTACAAAACCAAAACACCCATTTCCGATTCTTCAAGGATTTCTTCTTCATCAAAACGATTGTAAGTCACTTTTTACTTAATTCTTTCAATTCCTAACATCATTAAACATGTTTTTCATAAGAAATCAAAGATTTTCATGGTAAAATTCTTGTTTTTGTTAGAAAATAGGGTTTTTCATAAATTAGGGAATTGGACCTCGAATTGAGGTCCGATTTTGAAACAAATTATATATATGAACTCGTGGGGGAATGGGTAACCGGATTTTGGTCCTAACCCCGAATTCCGACCATGTGGGCCCGGGGTTGAAATTCACTATTCATGGCAGGAACGTTGTAAAAGTTGTATTTGGTCTTAAGAATTTGTTTGTTGAGTAGAATTGATGACATTAAATCAATTGTGTATAGATACGGTTGGATTGGAGCCAAATTGAAAGAAAAGGACATTTCCACGGATTGAATTGTTCATAAGCATTCGAGGTAAGTGTTTGTTCTATCCTAGCTTGAGGGAATAGGATTATGTGTTATGTGTTATGTGATCGAGTGCGGTGTATGGGCTGTGGTGACGAGCATCCATACACTGGCGGCGTCTAGTATGACCGTGAGTCGTTGGAAAAATGATATTTTGAGATATATTACAAGTGAAGTGTTATTGTTCTCCCTTGTTGGGACTTGTTGTGAAGATAATTATTGATTGCCCTTGATGGGACGATTTATGAATTGATGTTTCTTTCTCTGCCCTTAACTGGTGATTGTTATTTGGGTGAGGAAGAGTGATAATGCACGAAGGGTGATGCTGTGCCATGTTTATTTATTTATGCACGAAGGTTAATGCCGTGCCATGTTTATTTATTGATTATGCACGAAGGATCATGCCGTGCCCTGTTATTGATTATGCACGAAGGATCATGCCGTGCCCTGGTTATTGAACCATGTACGAAGGATCATGCCGTACTATGGATGTGAGGATGAGAGTAAAAGCACGAAGGGTGATGCCGTGTACTTTATTTGTTTGTTTGGTGAGGATGAGAGTAAAAGCACGAAGGGTGATGCCGTGTACTTTATGTGTTTATTTGGTGAGGATGAGAGTAAAAGCACGAAGGGTGATGCCGTGCAATTGCTTGCTATTTCTTGAAGTGATATTATTCGTGTTTACATTATACTTTGTTTTCTTCGTGAAATTATTAACTGTGGTTAATTGTTGAATTCTTTAAGATATTCCTTATTGTGTTATTACTTGATTATTTCTTGTTATTTTGTGGTACACACATTTACATTGAATTGCACAGGTTTATGTGAGTGTCTGGTCCTAGGCTTGTCACTACTTCGCCGGGATAGGCCAGGCACTTACCAGCACATGGGGTCGGTTGTGCTGATGCTACACTTCTGTGCGTTTTTGCACAGGTCCAGGTTACGATCGGGAGCAGCAGCAGCAGTAAATAGATTGCGTGGGAGTTGATCACATTTGAGACCGAGGTAGCTTGCAGACGTCCGCAGGCCCGGCGTCTCTTTCTTTATTTATGTTATTAGCTGTAGTCTCTTTGTTCCGAGACAAACAGAATTATGTTATATTTCCTTCAGACTTTTATGTGTAGTATTCCGTAGTAGTTCGTGAGTTGGTGACTCCACATCTTGGGTAGAGGATTTCAGTATGATTTTCACCTTGTGATTTGTTATTTCCATTTCGATAAAGTATTCCGCATTTATTTAATTAAAATTGTGTTAAAAACAGGATAGTATGAATACGAGTGGCTTGCCTAGCTACCACGAGTAGGCGCCATCACGATCCCGATGTTGGGGGAAAATCCGGGTCGTGACAAGTTGGTATCAGAGCTCTAGGTTACATAGGTCTCACCACTCACGAACAAGCTTAGTAGAGTTTGAGAGGTAGGTACGGAGACGTCTGTACTTGTCCTCCAGAGTCTATTGAGTTAGGAAAGAGTCTCTCATTTGTTCTCTCTTGTCGTGCGACTTGTTCCTCAATTACCGATTGGATTTTTATTCTGTCCTTTCGTAGATGGTGAGGACACGCACTTCTTCGTCCGCTGACCAGCAGCCCGAGCCCCAGGCAGCTCCCGTGAGGGGCAGGGGCCAAGGCCGTATCAGAGGCCGTGGTAGGGGTAGAGCTCAGCCCCAGGCAGCTACCCCAGAGGTGGAGCCCCATATTGAGATTGACGAGGAGGTTCCGATTCCAGCAGCTCCCAGTGGGCCCAGTTCAGGTCCCAAGAGAGGCTTTAATTACCCCGGATCTCCGGGATGCTTTGGTCAGAATAGCGGGATTCATGGACAGCATTGCCAGAGCGGGTTTATTATCAGTTGCCCCAGCCACTTCTCAGGCTGGAGGAGGGGCCCAGACTCCTATTGCTCATACTCCGGAGCCAGTAGCTCCTCAGCCTCAGGCACCAGTAATTCAGCCAGCTGTGGCCACTCAGTCAGGTACCATAGCTCATGCCAGTGATGGAGCGGCCATGACTTCTGATTCGTTATGGAGGCTTGATCGGTTCTCCAAGCTATTTACCACTACATTCGGTGGAGCCGCATCAGAGGATCCTCAGGACTTTTTATTCAGTTGCCATGAGATTCTCAAGACTATGGGGATCGTGGAGACAAACGGAGTTGACTTCTGTACCTTCAGACTTGCAGGATCCGCCAAGACTTGGTGGAGAGATTATTGCTTGACTCGACCAGCAGGGTCCCCAGCTTTATCATGGGACCGGTTTGCGGAACTATTTATGGAGAAGTTTCTCCCTGCTACTCAGAGGGATGTACTTCGGAGGCAGTTTGAGCGCCTCCATCAGGGCACTATGACAGTTACACAGTATGAGACGAGATTTATCGACTTGGCTCGTCATGCAGTGGTGATACTTCCCACTGAGCGGGAGAGGGTCCGCAGATTTATAGATGGGCTCAATCAGCCGATTAGACTCCGGATGGCTATGGGTGTGGGGAGTGACATATCATTTCAGGAGGCAGCCAATGCAGCACGCAGAGTTGAGATGGCTCTTGCTAGGGGAGGCGGTTATTCTTCAGATAAGAGGCCTCGTCATTCAGGCAGATTTGGTGGTTTTTCCTCTGGTAGTAGAGAATCCTTTGATAGAGGCCAGTCCTCCAGGCCTTTTCATTCCGCCCTTCAGGCTTCACAGGGTGGATCAGGTGATCGTGGTTCTCGGGGGCATTATTCAGACCAGTCTCCTATTAATGCTCGGCCTCTTCAGAGTGTTCGTGGAGGCCATTCAGGTCGTCAGGGCCAGCAGCCCTATCAGTCTAAGAGTTGCTACGGTTATGGCGACCCAGGTCATTTTATCAGGAATTGCCCTATAGCAGCGGGCAACTCTCGGCAGCGAGGTCCTCGTCCTATGATTCAGGCCCCAGCTGACCCTCAGCCTGCCCAGCCAGCCAGAGGCGGGGGTAGAGATTATAGAGGTGGAGGTCGAGACCGTAAAGGTGGAGACCGTCCAGCGAGAGGTAGAGGTCAGCCAGTTGATGGTCGTCCCAGAGACGCAGCTCAGAAGGGAGGTGCAGATCCCCGATTCTATGCTTTACCAGCCAGGCCAGAGGCAGAGGCATCAGATGCTGTGATTACAGGTACTATTCTTGTGTGTGGCAGAGGTGCTTTAGTATTATTTGACCCTGGATCTACATATTCCTATGTGTCTTCCTACTTCGCACCGTATTTGGCTGTGCCCAGCTATGCTCTGGATATTCCAGTTTATGTGGCTACACCAGTGGGTGACTCTATTGTAGTCGATCGGGTGCATCGTTCGTGCATAGTTATATTTGGGGGTCTTGAGACCCGTGTTGATCTGTTGCTCTTAGATATGGTAGATTTTGATGTCATATTGGGGATGGACTGGTTGTCCCCATACCATGCTATTCTTGATTGTCATGCTAAGACTGTCACCTTAGCCTTGCCAGAATCACCCCGATTAGAGTGGAAGGTTACCTCAAGCCACTCCGTTCGCACTGTTATTTCTTATGTTAAGGCTCGACATATGGTCGAGAAGGGGTGTCTAGCTTATTTGACTTATGTTCGTGATTCCAGCGCAGAAGTTCCTTCCATTGAGTCGGTCCCTATTGCACGGGAGTTTCCTGAGGTTTTTCCTTCAGACCTGCCGGGCATGCCACCCGACAGGGATATTGATTTCTGTATTGATCTGGCACCGGGCACTCAGCCCATCTCTATTCCACCCTATCGTATGGCCCCGCCGGAACTAAAAGAGTTGAAAGATCGGTTGCAGGATCTTCTTGAGAAGGGCTTTATCAGGCCCAGTGTTTCCCCCGGGGAGCACCTGTATTATTTGTAAAGAAGAAGGATGGCTCGATGCGGATGTGTATTGATTACCGGCAGTTAAACAAGGTGACTATCAAAAATAAATATCCACTGCCGAGGATTGATGATTTGTTTGACCAGCTCCAGGGAGCGAGGGTATTCTCTAAGATAGACTTGAGGTCAGGCTACCATCGGCTGAAGATCAGGGCGGCTGACATTCCTAAGACAGCCTTTCGCTCTAGATATGGGCATTATGAGTTCTTGGTCATGTCCTTCGGGTTGACCAATGCCCCAACAGCATTCATGGAGTTGATGAATCGAGTATTCAGGCCTTACTTAGATCTGTTCGTGATAGTCTTCATAGATGACATCCTGGTGTACTCCCGCAGCCAGGAAGAGCACGAGCAGCACCTCAGAGTGGTTCTTCAGACTCGAAAGATAACCGACTATATGTCAAATTTTCTAAATGTGAGTTCTGGCCGAGTTCGGTAGCATTTCCGGGTCACATTGTATCGGTGGAAGGTATTCGGTAGACCCAAAGAAGATTGAGGCGATCCAGAATTGGCCTCGACCAGCTTCAGTGATCGAGATCCGGAGTTTCTTGGGATTAGCAGGTTACTACCGTCGATTTGTAGAGGGTTTTCTTCTATTGCAGCCCCGATGACCAGGTTGACCCAGAAGGGTGTCCGGTTTCAGTGGTCAGAGGAGTGTGAGGCGAGCTTTCAGAAGCTCAAGACAGCCTTGACCACCGCACCGGTGTTGATACTACCTACAGGTACAGGGCCTTATACAGTTTATTGTGACGCATCTCGTACAGGGCTTGGAGCGGTATTGATGCAGGATGGTAAGGTTATCGCTTATGCTTCGAGGCAGTTAAAGATACATGAGAAGAATTATCCAGTTCATGATCTTGAGTTAGCAGCAGTGGTTCATGCCTTAAAGATCTGGAGGCATTATCTATATGGTGTGACATGTGAGGTGTACACCGATCACAAAAGCCTACGGTACTTGTTCAAACAGAAGGAGTTGAATCTACGACAGCGGAGATGGTTAGAGTTGCTAAAAGACTATGATGTTACTATATTATATCACCCAGGTAAGGCCAATGTGGTGGCCGATGCATTGAGTAGAAAGTATGCCGGCATGGGTAGTCTTGCATATATTCCGGTCAATCAGAGACCATTAGCTCTAGATGTCCAGGCCTTAGCCAACCGGTTCGTGAGATTAGACATTTCTGAACCTAGCAGGGTGTTAGCCTGCACGGTCGCTCGTTCTTCCTTATTAGAGCATATCCGTGAGAGGCAATTTGATGATCCTCATTTGCGTGAGTTGAGAGATACAGTACAGCGGGGAGGTGCCACACAGGTAAACCTAGATGATGATGGGGTATTGAAATTGCAAGGTCGAGTTTGTGTGCCCAATGTCGAAGGGATTCGAGAGTTGATCTTAGCAGAGGCCCACAGTTCACGGTATTCTATTCACCCAGGCGCCGCGAAGATGTACCAGGACTTACGGCAACACTATTGGTGGCGCAGAATGAAGAAAGATATCGTTGCGTATGTCGCTCGGTGTCTAAATTGTTAGCAGGTGAAATATGAGCACCGGAGGTCTGGTGGTGTATTCTAGAGGATTGAGATTCCCGAGTGGAAATGGGAGCGGATAACTATGGACTTCGTTACGGGACTTCCTTTGACTCGGAGGAAATTTGATGCTATTTGGGTCATTGTTGATAGGCCTGACCAAATCAGCACACTTTATTCCAGTATCTGTCTCCTACTCGTCGGAGAGGTTAGCGGAGGTTTACATTAGGGAGATTGTTCGTCTCCATGGGGTGCCGGTATCTATTATCTCTGATCGGGGTACGCAGTTTACCTCGCGGTTCTGGAGAGCGGTTCAGCAGGAGTTAGGCACCCAGGTTCAGTTACAAAGGAAACTCTGCCGAAATTTCTGAAAAATTTAGGAGTTAGTGAAAATTTAGAGACTGGAGGTAGATTAGAAAAGAGATGTTTGATGTTAAAGTGTTTGGGAAATACTATACTCCTCATTCGAGGACGAATGATCCTAAGGGGGGGAGAATGTAAGGCCCCAAAAAATTTCGCTAAGTAATATAGGATTCTGTGGTGCCACGTAGGCTAATTATTATATTTTGTGTGCTATGAACATGATGGACATCAATTAGACTTGATAAATATGAGTATGAGTCTTATGGTAAGTGATATGAGGTCCAAATGGAAGCCCAAGTGTAAGCCAAATGGGAAAATTATCGAAATACGCCAAAATTCCAAATGGATTCGCACATAGCTCCACTTCAAAGGATCATATATAATTATGTATAAGTTTTTATGTTGTGAATAGCATATCAAATGAAAGCCCTTTGAGTCTAGTTTCCAACGCTTCAAACCGTTCGTCATTTGGACATTCCTACACAAAGTTATTGTCAAATTACCAAAGGCTGGAAAATGCGATCGTGTGTCAGGTCAAATCTGCGATCCGCATGTTCATTCTGCGGTCCGCATGTTCGTTCTGCGGTCCGCATTTTGACCGCAGATTGAACCAGTGTAGCTCATTTTTGGCTGCCGATTTTGCGGTGCATTTTGCGGCCCGCATGTCCATTCTGCGGTGCATTCTGCGATAGCAGAATTGACATCGCAGGGTTATTCTTCTAATTTTTATAACCCGACCCCATTTCAATATATAGGCTTTGGGGCTCATTTTGGGGTCATTTCTTACTGATTTTAGAGAGATGTGAGAGTATTTTAGAGAGAGAAGGAGGAACCCAATATCCAAATCATCCAAATCTTGCATCAATCTTCAAGAATCAAGAACCCAATAGCAAGTTCTTCATCTAAGAGGTAAGATTCTATACCCTAGGGTTTTAATTTCGAGTTTGGTGTATAAGATGAGTTATTGAGGTATGATTCTTGGGTTTATTAGTATTGTGTATACATACATGTACAACTTAGGTTTATGGGAAGATTGTTTAACTTAAATAACTAAAGATTGGGTTAGGGAATGAAGGAAGTCTTAAAAAGGGATTCGAAATCAAGATGCTCAACTAGTGTTTGATAAATTGTTCAAATGAGCTAGTTTCATGAATATCTTTCTAATATGTGTTTAATTTTGTTATGTTTCATAGTAGATTGGAATTGCTAGAGTTTTTGGAGTGTTGTAGTAACTTAAGGAAAGCTCAATCGAGGTATGTATGGCTAACTTTGATTCTTGTGAAATCGCCCTTATGTGTGCAATTCGTTTGGCATGTGTTAATTTGAGAGATTGTGTGTAATTTGTTGATTTTGTTGTTGGGTATCTAATTGATGTTAAACTACATGTGGTGTGGTATGAAATATGAATTGAAAGATAACAAGGGAATTGGAATTGGTGAAGAATTGTGAATAATGGTTATGATGGCCTTTATGGCACCTTGTCGAAAAGAAACGAAACACTTGAGAATTGGTTTATTGTGGAAAGAGACGAAGCACTTGAATTGTGGAAAATTGTTGAACATACTTGTGTGAATATTTTTGATTATGGAAATATTGTAACTTGGTTGTGATATTGGCTTGATAAGTAATTGAGAACATGGAACAATGTGCAAGTTGCTTATTTGAACTTGTTGAAATTGTGTGTAGTACCTTATCTGCTGTTTGAAATTGTTGTGTTTTAAACTGTAAGGCGAGGTCGTGTTGCGCGCCGCAACGTGAGGAAATAAGGTGTGGGTTGGGGTGATAAGGGTGGCCGAGGTAATAAGGGTGGTCAGGGGCAATAAGGATGGAAAGCGATCGAAATCGCTATTGAAAATTGATACAAAAATCAATGATGTGAAATTGTGAAAGGAGACAAGAGGAGAGTTTGCAACCTGGGGGGCACTGATTGCCCCTGTGTTTGACTACTTGCAATTTGTGTGGTTGATTGGTTGTTGTTCTATTTGTTTACCTTGAACGTGTTTGTATTGAGGCTTATCTGAAATGAGTAAAAGGTGGAAAACTTGGTTGGCTGGCTTGATTAGTTTTGATGTAATTTAATGGCTTGAGTTTACTTGGGACAAAGTTTGTCCATACATACCAGTACAATTCAAGTGTACTGACGTCCCTTTTGCCGGGGACGCTACATTCGTATTATGATTGTAGGTGAATCAGTAGCAGGTACTTCAGCTCATTGGCAGTAGCATCCTTCATCTTCCACTGCCCGTTTTGGTGAGCCCCTTTCCTTTCGGGCCCTACGTGGCTCATGCCACTCTTGTTTAGACTTTATTTTGATTTTGTGTAAGGTATAGCCGGAGCCTTGTTACCGGCAAGTATTGTATCGTCCTTTGTATCCTAGAGGTTCCGTAGACATGTAAACCGTGGGATTCGAGGCTCATGTATATATTATGTTGGGCGTTGTAAAAACTGTAAACTTGTTAATGAATCACTCGCATGATTATGTTTGTATATTGTGAAATCAGTTATAATTGGTAAAGTATTTGGTTAATGAGAAATAATCAACACAGGGGTAACACGTGGGAATGAAAGACACCCAGGTCCGCTTGACTGGGGCTACCTAGTCAGGCGCCGGTCATGTCCCTCGATTTGGGGCGTGACAAACTTGGTATCAGAGCCTAAGGTTTTTAAGTGTCCTAGGATGTCTCGGAGCCGTGTCTAGTAGTGCCCTTCTTATCGGTGTGTTGTCGACCACATCATATAAGTTGGGGGCTGCACGAGCATTTAGGAATTTACCCATTTCTTTGATATTCCAGATCGTGCGATATGGCTCAAGATATGGAGCTAATTTCCTCTCTAAGTATTAACCTCAATATTGGTAATTTTGATACCATAATCTATGAATTTGAAGCATGTAAGGTGAGATTTATCTCACCATTAAGTCCAAGTGGATCATCCAAGGACTTGTTAGAAGAATGTGTTGAGCCATGGAGTGATTGGTAGAACTTGTTGTTAAGGAGAGTACCCTTGTTCCTACTAATGTCACTGCACCACCAGATCATGTAGTATATCATCAGTATGTACGGCTAAAACCCTGTCTCTTAGAAATTAAGCTTCCATGGTGTCCGCGTAAATGTTGTAGGTTCAAAATATAATTGATGCAGTATTCATTTTGTTATGTTAAGCGAATTATTGTTGTGAAAATATATGTGGGAGGCACTTCTTCATTTGTTTAATATATTATTCTTAGTAGATGAGGATATGTATAGAATGTGAACTATGTGCTAAAATGTCTAGACTTCAAGTCAAGTTTGAATTGATATTTTGATGCCAAATTTTGTGAGAAAACTTGTTATGGTTGATTCTTCCAAAATGTTCTTACGTGTACCAAAGGTATTTGATTGATAGCGTCTTGTTGTTGGTAATGTATAAAGATGTTTGGAAATAAAGTAAGTGACTGTGTAAATGTGGTAAGACTAAATGTTGGACTCTAGCTGTGATTGATACTTTACATGAATTGTTGTTGTGACCCGATATTTGTGAAAGATGCATTCCAATATGATCAATGTGCTATTATTGACAACTTAAAATGGGTTTTAGAAGTATGAATCATGTATTCGAATGTGAAGTCCTCTATGCATAGAGATGTTGAAATAATGTCAAATGCTTTTGAGAAATAAGTATAGACAATGTGTCGAGAACTCAAAATGAAATTGTACCTGGTGATAGTTGTGACATGAGGGAATATGAAACAGATTATGATGTTGATGTGAAATATGAGAAAATGATGTGAAATATGAGGAAGAAGAGATTGTGTTATGAAATGTAGCCTAGTGCCAAGTCTGATGTGATAATTATGGCCCCAAGAGTCGATGGACTAATATACGTAAAAATGGCATGATTCTTTTATTCGATAATGTGGTGAATGTTTAAAGTGTTTGATTTGTACTTGTGATTTCCTTATTATTGTATGAAGTGCATAGGTGAATAATTTTATATGTGAACCCTATGGAAGGGCTATGAAATGCAGCCTAGAGGTATGGTAATTATGTAAAAAGCTATGTGATCCATTTTATTTGGTAATGTGGAGATTGTTTAAACTTTTTGTTAAACCCTTATGATTTCCTTGTCCTTGCATAGATATATTCTTAAAAAGAATCCAAATTACAAAATAATTCATGCACATGCATACTCTTTGAATGAGACGTATTATCTACAAAGCCTCCCTATCATAGTTCTATTGTTCACCACCTCCTATGGAATTGAGCTCTATAATTATGTTCCAGAATTGAGTTATAGCACTATTGATACTTCCCACTTGTTTTTCCTAAATGCTCAACAAAGGACTATTCCTGATGAATTTCTTACAGAAACTTTTTATTTAAATGGACAACATCCGCTCACTCGTGCCTACACATGCACCATCATAAAGTTTGTACATGTGGTGTCAAGTTCCATGCAAAGTATCCAAGATTTGTGATCCTTCTCGAGTCACTCTTTTCTCAGTTGTGTATATGGCTTGAACAGCCAATCCACTCTTTTGCAAGTAACATCATGAAAACCTTCTTACTATCAAGAAACGTGAAAGCATGCATCTACACTTATCCTACAAGTACATGTCAATCGAAATGGTCAATGTGTGCATAAAGTTTTTCTAAAAAATTGAGATCCTCACATCCCATCATAGGAAAGATCTTGTGTCGTCATAATTTTTGTTTCCACTTGAGATATCCCGTAGTAAGTAGCTCACTTGGTTTCTAGTATCGTGGTTGCCCGTGATGTAGAATTGTATTGTAGTTTGGAAGATAGTATAGCATAGGCATGTCCAACTCATAACGAATGATTATTCTCTCTTTATGTCTCCACAATGTGTTAATTGTATTCCTTATTTAGTGAATTCATTGTGCTAGTTCCCTACACTTGTACGACAACGATAAGAGAACATTCCCTTCTATGTATCACTATGACACTTCCTTTTTTCAAGTCAAAACCTATTGAGATCTCATCATGAACATTTGCAAACCTTCAGCGATTATTGTGCACTGTCTCATTGTGTTTGGTTTTCTTCACACCCTCAACTTCTAGAATTATGGACTATGTCATTGTCATGTGTGGAGAGTTTTACTACCCTTGGTATCTCACCTTCTTGGCTAGATATGAGTGTTATTTTCCTTCTCCCTCGGAGCGTCGTGTTAACTATTAGAACCATCTAACCAATTCATGATTTTGCCCCAATATCAAGATTTCCTAGCTATTGAGTTTCACTCATGAAAGGTCGAGATTAGATGACTTAGGATTTTTGTACATATCATGAACATGTTGATTTGAATGAAAAAAAAATGGTCGTAATTTTTAGTTCCCTCATATATGATCAATTACCAACAAGTGTTGAGTTGTCTAGAATATGGTAATCTGATAAACGTTCAATTATTTTCATCCTTATAGGCTTGTGGAATAGATTCTGTGCGTCAAGTAATGTTAAGAGTGTAATTCAACTTCGTGTATTTTGAATCCCATATCACATTCAAGGTGCTAGAGTATTCCTATTCGGGGTTGACTGGATTTTCCCTACACTTTAGAAAATGAGTGGTTCACGTACTTGAGTATTCCTCCTTAATGATTCCTATTTCCCATGTACTACTTACTCCTATTCCTCATTTGTGTATTAATTGAGGTAGTCACAATGATTAACCATGTCAGTATTGTTAGTAATAACATTTTCTGTCTCTTAGTATACGACCTCATAAAGTACTCTACCTAGTGCATTAATAGATTCCTGAAGAACTCCAGCCTGATCTTGAACTCTGTTGTTCCTCGTTGTATTAGATCATTGGGTATTGTAAGTTCAGACATGTCAAAGATAAAGCTTCATAGTGTGATCACATATATATTGGATAGATAAAGTTATGGTCAGTTTATGGTATCACATCTTAGGGTAACTATTAAGGGTCATCAAGGGTTAGTGTGAGTGTACCCCTAAAAATGTTATGTGAGTTGATAATAAAAGTAACATGATTGTATTACACATTAGGTTGCAATAGGTGTATGATATTCCCCATAACTGTTCCTCATGTACTTTGTGTTTCCATATGCTTATGTCTAAGAAGATAGTGATGAAAAAAAATGTGGGTATGAATTGACTTGATTGAACCATATAATCATGGTAATATCCTATATTATGCACTAATAGCAAGAATCATGATGGCTTGACTTCATATGGACTGTTGATTGAAATGAAATTATATTCTTGTTGATGAACACCTTTGCGATTACATTAATGGCTGGTAAGGACTATTATGAATACATGATTGTTTGTTTACCAACTGACATCCTTGATGGTATGATGCCAAGTTATGGAATTATGGGTTATTTTTGTTATCATGAATTGCAATATCCAGTGGAGTGAAAATTGTACAGTGAAAGTTATAAAAAGGTAAAGTCAATGGATAGTTATCTCATGCAAGATGTTATCCGTCATCCTTATTATGTATGTTTGGGAGTTGATATTATTTTTGAGAAGGTGTTATGATAATGCTTGTAAGTCGATAATGTCGCGTAGAAGGATAAATGTGTCGTGGAAGGAAAGTACTTTCGTTTGATTGAATACCAGTTAGTTTTGACTTGGAATGTACCATATAGGTATTTTGATGTAAAACTGTGTAGTCCATGTTCTGGTATCCATATGTTAATGTAGTTCTTATAATACTGGGACTAGGATTGTGGATATATACATTGTGGTGCTATGTACAGTTGTGGATGTGTGGTTAAGAAGATTTTGGTGATTCTCTGGCAGGTGGATAGGCCTAGTTACAAAGGAAACTCTGCCGAAATTTCTGAAAAATTTAGGAGTTAGTGAAAATTTTGAGACCGGAGGTAGGTTAGAAAAGAGATGTGTGTTGTTAAAGTGTTTGTGGAAGACTATACTCCTCATTCGAGGACGAATGATCCTAAGGGGGGAGAATGTAAGGCCCCAGAAAATTTCGCTAAGTAATATAGGATTCTGTGGTGCCACGTAGGCTAATTATTATATTTTGTGTGCTATGAACATGATGGACATCAATTAGACTTGATAAATATGAGTATGAGTCTTATGGTAAGTGATATGAGGTCCAAATGGAAGCCCAAGTGTAAGCCAAATGGGAAAATTATCGAAATACGCCAAAATTCCAAATGGATTCGCATATAGCTCCACTTCAAAGGATCATATATAATTATGTATAAGTTTTTATGTTGTGAATAGCATATCAAATGAAAGCCCTTTGAGTCTAGTTTCCAACGCTTCAAACCGTTCGTCATTTGGACATTCCTACACAAAGTTATTGTCAAATTACCAAAGGCTGGAAAATGCGATCGTGTGTCAGGTCAAATCTGCGATCCGCATGTTCATTCTGCGGTCCGCATGTTCGTTCTGCGGTCCGCATTTTGACCGCAGATTGAACCAGTGTAGCTCATTTTTGGCTGCCGATTTTGCGGTGCATTTTGCGGCCCGCATGTCCATTCTGCGATAGCAGAATTGACATCGCAAGGTTATTCTTCTAATTTTTATAACCCGACCCCATTTCAATATATAGGCTTTGGGGTTCATTTTGGGGTCATTTCTTACTGATTTTAGAGAGATGTGAGAGTATTTTAGAGAGAGAAGGAGGAACCCAATATCCAAATCATCCAAATCTTGCATCAATCTTCAAGAATCAAGAACCCAATAGCAAGTTCTTCATCTAAGAGGTAAGATTATATACCCTAGGGTTTTAATTTCGAGTTTGGTGTATAAGATGAGTTATTGAGGTATGATTCTTGGGTTTATTAGTATTGTGTATACATACATGTACAACTTAGGTTTATGGGAAGATTGTTTAACTTAAATAACTAAAGATTGGGTTAGGGAATGAAGGAAGTCTTAAAAGGGGATTCGAAATCAAGATGCTCAACTAGTGTTTGATAAATTGTTCAAATGAGCTAGTTTCATGAATATCTTTCTAATATGTGTTTAATTTTGTTATGTTTCATAGTAGATTGGAATTGCTAGAGTTTTTGGAGTGTTGTAGTAACTTAAGGAAAGCTCAATCGAGGTATGTATGGCTAACTTTGATTCTTGTGAAATCGCCCTTATGTGTGCAATTCGTTTGGCATGTGTTAATTTGAGAGATTGTGTGTAATTTGTTGATTTTGTTGTTGGGTATCTAATTGATGTTAAACTACATGTGGTGTGGTATGAAATATGAATTGAAAGATAACAAGGGAATTGGAATTGGTGAAGAATTGTGAATAATGGTTATGATGGCCTTTATGGCACCTTGTCGAAAAGAAACGAAACACTTGAGAATTGGTTTATTGTGGAAAGAGACGAAGCACTTGAATTGTGGAAAATTGTTGAACATACTTGTGTGAATATTTTTGATTATGGAAATATTGTAACTTGGTTGTGATATTGGCTTGATAAGTAATTGAGAACATGGAACAATGTGCAAGTTGCTTATTTGAACTTGTTGAAATTGTGTGTAGTACCTTATCTGCTGTTTGAAATTGTTGTGTTTTAAACTGTAAGGCGGGTCGTGTTGCGCGCCGCAACGTGAGGAAATAAGGTGTGGGTTGGGGTGATAAGGGTGGCCGAGGTAATAAGGGTGGTCAGGGGCAATAAGGATGGAAAGCGATCGAAATCGCTATTGAAAATTGATACAAAAATCAATGATGTGAAATTGTGAAAGGAGACAGCAGGAGAGTTTGCAACTTGTGGGGGGCACTGATTGCCCCTGTGTTTGACTACTTGCAATTTGTGTGGTTGATTGGTTGTTGTTCTATTTGTTTACCTTGAACGTGTTTGTATTGAGGCTTATCTGAAATGAGTAAAAGGTGGAAAACTTGGTTGGCTGGCTTGATTAGTTTTGATGTAATTTAATGGCTTGAGTTTACTTGGGACAAAGTTTGTCCATACATACCAATACAATTCAAGTGTACTGACGTCCCTTTTGCCGGGGACGCTACATTCGTATTATGATTGTAGGTGAATCAGTAGCAGGTGTACTTCAGCTCATTGGCAGTAGCATCCTTCATCTTCCACTGCCCGTTTTGGTGAGCCCCTTTCCTTTCGGGCCCTACGTGGCTCATGCCACTCTTGTTTAGACTTTATTTTGATTTTGTGTAAGGTATAGCCGGAGCCTTGTTACCGGTAAGTATTGTATCGTCGTTTGTATCCTAGAGGTTCCGTAGACATGTAAACTGTGGGATTCGAGGCTCATGTATATATTATGTTGGGCGTTGTAAAAACTGTAAACTTGTTAATGAATCACTCGCATGATTATGTTTGTATATTGTGAAATCAGTTATAATTGGTAAAGTATTTGGTTAATGAGAAATAATCAACACAGGGGTAACACGTGGGAATGAAAGACACCCAGGTCCGCTTGACTGGGGCTACCTAGTCAGGCGCCGGTCATGTCCCTCGATTTGGGGCGTGACAGTATGGTAGGCGATGTCGATCACCAGTTGGATGGTTTGAACCGGGAGAGGCTCGGTTGTTGGGTACAGACTTAGTTCAGGAGGCCTTAGATAAGGTCAAGACTATTCAGGAGAGATTGCGTTCAGCTCAGTCCAGGCAGAAGACTTATGCGGATCGCAAGGTTCGAGATGTGGATTTCATGGTCGGTGAACGAGTATTGCTCCGAGTGTCGCCTATGAAGGGCGTGATGAGGTTTGGGAAGAAGGGCAAGCTCAGCCCTAGGTATATTGGCCCATTTGAGATTCTAGACGGAGTGGGAGGGGTGGCTTACAGATTAGCTTTGCCGCCTAGCTTATCAGCCGTGCATCCAGTTTTTCATGTATCTATGCTTCGGAGATACCACGGCGATCCCACACATGTGTTAGACTTCAGTACTGTCCAATTGGACAATGATATATCTTACGAAGAGGAGCCGGTAGCCATTCTAGACAGGCAGGTTCGACAGTTGAGGTCGAAGAGTTATCCTTCTGTGCGTGTTCAGTGGAGAGGTCAGCCTCCTGAGGCATCGACCTGGGAGTCCGAGTCTGATATGCGGAGCCGTTACCCACACTTGTTTCCTGACTCAGGTACTTCTTTTTTTTGTCCGTTCGAGGGCGAACGGTTGTTTTAGAGGTGGAGATTGTGACGACCCAAAGGGTCATCACTTATTTTATTAATAAATTTCGAGCTTCTGAGGCCTTGAAAACCTCATTCTATGTTGCCTCGATTTACGTGCACGATCCGAGCTTGTAGCCGGAAAGATTTTGTGATAGAAAATATGAATTTTATGAGAAATTTGGATAAAAATGATATTAATATTGATATGGTTGACTTCGGTCAACATTTTTGGTAAACGGATCCGGACCCGAGATTGGATGGTCCCGAGAGGTCCGTAGAAAAATATGGGACTTGGACATGCGTCCGGAGTCGAATTCTGAGGCCTAGAGCCCAAGTTATGAATTTTTATGTGAAATTGTTTTTGATGCAATTATTAAAGGAAATAAATTAATTGACCTTGGTATCGGGCTCGTATTTTGGTTCCGACGCCCGGTACAAGTCTTAAATATTATATATGTGATTTTCTGTAAAGTTTGGTGACATTTGGATGTCGTTTGAGATGTTTGGACCTTGAGTTCCAATGTTAAGAAGTTTTGAAAATCAAAAGTATGAAAATCATGAGTTTGAGGCTTGATTTGATTAAAACGAAGTGATATTGGCGATATGATCGCACGAACAAGTCCATAATGTGTTTTTGAGGTTGTGTACATGTTTGGTTTGGAGCCCGGGGGCTCGGGTAAAGATTTGATAGGCCGTTGGATGAAACTCTGAATTTTTGAACTGCTGGTTTTTCACCCAGTTGTTGGCTTCGCAATTGCGAAGTTTTCTCGCAATTGCGAAGGGGGACAGGCTCGCAAATGCGAACATTCATCGCAAATGCGAAGCCCCCTTTGGCCCAGCTTTGTTCGCAAATGCGAACAATTGTTCGCATTTGCGAAGGTCCCCAGTGCTAGCCTATGTTCGCAAATGCGAACAAAAGTTCGCAAATGCGAACATTCCCCATTATGCCTTGGTTCGCAAATGCGAACCATTGTTCGCAAATGCGAACACTGCCTTATACAGCATGTGTTCGCAAATGCGAACATTAGTTCGCAAATGCGAACTCTTCGCAAATGCGAACAAATGTTCGCAAATGCGAACTTCCCACCCTTAGCTTATTTTTCAAACTCCGGAAATTGGTCGGGGTTCGCAATTGCGAACCCATGTTCGCAAATGCGAACACAGAGACCTGAAAAACACGAATTTCAGCCATTTCTTCACATTTTACAAAACCAAAACACCCATTTGCGATTCTTCAAGGATTTCTTCTTCATCAAAATGATTGTAAGTCACTTTTTACTTAATTCTTTCAATTCCTAACATCATTAAACATGTTTTTCATAAGAAATCAAAGATTTTCATGGTAAAATTCTTGTTTTTGTTAGAAAATAGGGTTTTTCATAAATTGGGAATTGGACCTCGAATTGAGGTCCGATTTTGAAACAAATTATATATATGAACTCGTGGGGGAATGGGTAACCGGATTTTGGTCCTAACCCCGAATTCCGACCATGTGGGCCCGGGGTTGAAATTCACTATTCATGGCAGAATGTTGTAAAAGTTGTATTTGGTCTTAAGAATTTGTTTGTTGAGTAGAATTGATGACATTAAATCAATTGTGTATAGATACGGTTGGATTGGAGCCAAATTGAAAGAAAAGGACATTTCCACGGATTGAATTGTTCATAAGCATTCGAGGTAAGTGTTTGTTCTATCCTAGCTTGAGGGAATAGGATTATGTGTTATGTGTTATGTGATCGAGTGCGGTGTATGGGCTGTGGTGACGAGCATCCATACACTGGCGTCTAGTATGACCGTGAGTCATTGGAAAAATGATATTTTGAGATATATTACAGGTGAAGTGTTATTGTTCTCCCTTGTTGGGACTTGTTGTGAAGATAATTATTGATTGCCCTTGATGGGACGATTTATGAATTGCTGTTTCTTTCTTTGCCTTAACTGTGATTGTTATTTGGGTGAGGAAGAGTGATAATGCACGAAGGGTGATGCCGTGCCATGTTTATTTATTTATGCACGAAGGTTAATGTCGTGCCATGTTTATTTATTGATTATGCACGAAGGATCATGCCGTGCCTGTTATTGAACCATGTACGAAGGATCATGCCGTACTATGAATGTGAGGATGAGAGTAAAAGCACGAAGGGTGAGAGTAAAAGCACGAAGGGTGATGCCGTGTACTTTATTTGTTTGTTTGGCGAGGATGAGAGTAAAAGCACGAAGGGTGATGCCGTGTACTTTATATGTTTATTTGGTGAGGATAAGAGTAAAAGCACGAAGGGTGATGCCGTGCAATTGCTTGCTATTTCTTGAAGTGATATTATTCGTGTTTACATTATACTTTGTTTTCTTCGTGAAATTATTAACTGTGGTTAATTGTTGAATTCTTTAAGATATTCCTTATTGTGTTATTACTTGATTATTTCTTGTTATTTTGTGGTACACACATATACATTGAATTGCACAGGTTTATGTGAGTGTCTGGTCCTAGGCTTGTCGCTACTTCGCCGGGATAGGCCAGGCACTTACCAGCACATGGGGTCGGTTGTGCTGATGCTACACTTCTGTGCATTTTTGCACAGGTCCAGGTTACGATCAGGAGCAGCAGCAGCAGTAAATAGATTGCGTGGGAGTTGATCATATTTGAGACCGAGGTAGCTTGCAGACGTCCGCAGGCCCGGCGTCTCTTTCGTTATTTATGTTATTAGTTGTAGTCTCTTTGTTCCGAGACAAACAGAATTATGTTATATTTCCTTCAGACTTTTATGTGTAGTATTCCGTAGTAGTTCGTGAGTTGGTGACTCCACATCTTGGGTAGAGGATTTCAGTATGATTTTCACCTTGTGATTTGTTATTTCCATTTCGATAAAGTATTCCGCATTTATTAAATTAAAATTGTGTTAAAAATAGGATAGTATGAATACAGTGGCTTGCCTAGCTACCACGAGTAGGCGCCATCACGATCTCGATGTTGGGGGAAAATCCGGGTCGTGACAGCAATCACATAGAGTAAATGTGACTAGGCAAGAATTTGCTTTATGTGATTGCAAAGATTGAAATGCGATCGCATAGAATAAATAGGTTGGGCATTGCGATCGCGGACGACTTCTTGCGATCACATAGAATAAATTTAGGCACCTAGGACTTACTCTATGCGATCGCTTGGGGGAGTATGCGATCGCATAGAACAAAATGGAGCTCTTGAAAGTTTACACTATGCGATCGCAGGGCCTTCTATGCGATCACATAGAACGAAAGAGCTGGCCAACAGCAGCAGCAATTTCTGCTGCAATTCCTAAGTTCAAAACACTCTGACACCTATCCGAAACTCACCCGAGCCCTCGGGGCTTTAAACCAATTATGCACTGTAAGGCCCCGTAAAAATTTTGTGCATAAAACCTAGTAGATGTGGTGTCATGGTCCGAATAATGTGTTAGGAATGCGTAGAATTCTTCGCGGCGAGCTTGCGAGCCGCAGTTCGGACCCTTGGTAGTGATTTAAGTTTCAAAAATGTAGAGAATTAATTTTTCCGAAAAGTGTCAAATATGCGGTCAAGAATGCGACCGCAAACCTGACATGCGGACCACATTCTTGCCGCAAAACGTTCCAGAGAGTTTCCCAAAAATCGTGTCAAAGTGCGGTCGATATGCGATCGCATGTCAAATCTGCGGTGCACTTTGCGACCGTAGAATCAACATGCGGTCCGCATAGTGACCGCATTCCTTAACAGAACCTGTGTAAAATTTGGGGCAATTCTGCGGTCACTATGCGGACCGCATGTTGATTCTGCGGTCGCATAGTGCACCGCATAATTGACCCCGGCCCACATTTTTGTAACATTTTGACCCGATCTCTTCTTTAATATAACACACTTCTTCTTCATTTTATCATATCATCTTACCAAAAATTAGAGAGAGAAGAGAGGGTTTTTAGAGAGAGAAATCTTTCATCTTCAAAGATTGTTCCAATCATCTTAGTTCAAAGGATTCTAGGGCAAAGATTCAACTCCCCCAATCTTTTCAAGGTAAAAACCCTAACTATTTTCTTTGATTTTCAATTTTAAATTGGGGTTTGCATATAATAGCTTTTGAAAATAGAATTTCACACTCATGCATGATTATTGAACTTGATTTTTAGTAAAAAGAAGTGAGTAGAAGTAAGAGTCTTCAAGAACAAGGTTGGCAAGAGTAAGATAGCGTGGGTAAGCATAAAGTAGGAAGTTAACGGAAGAAAAATCATCACCAGGTATGTATGGCTAATTTTGATTCTTGTGAAATCGCCTATATGTGTGAAAATTGCTTGGTTAATGTTAATTTGACAAATTGTGTGAAATTCTCAAAGTTGTTGTTGAAATATGAGTGATGTGGTATAGAATATGAACCGAAAGTTAAATGAGAGTTGAATTGGGTAAAGAATTGTGAATAATACTTATGATGGCCTATATGGCACTTTGTGGAAAGGAAACGAAACACTCGAGAATTAGTTTATTGTGGAAAGAGATGAAATACTTGAATTGTGGAAAATTGTTGAACATACTTGTGTGAATATTCTTGATTATGGAAATATTGTAACTTGGTTGTGATATTGGCTTGATAAGTAATTGAGAACATGAAACAATGTGCAAGTTGCTTATTTGAACTTGTTGAAATTGTGTGTAGTACCTTATCTGCCTGTTTGAAATTGTTGTGTTTTCAACTGTAAGGCGGGGTCGTGTTGCGCGCCGCAACATGGGGAAATAAGGTGTGGGTTGGGGTGATAAGGGTGGCCGAGGTAATAAGGGTGGTCAGGGGCAATAAGGATGGAAAGCGATCGAAATCGCTATTGAAAATTGATACAAAAATCAATAATGTGAAATTGTGAAAGGAGACAGCAGGAGAGTTTGCAACCTGTGGGGCACCGATTGCCCCTTTGTTTGACTACTTGTGCTTTACGTGATTGATTGGTTATTGTTAAATTGGTTGATCGTAGAAAGTGCTTTGTGTGAGAATTATTTGAAATGAGGAAAATGTGGAAACATGGTTGGTTGGCTTAATTAATTGTTGATGTAATTTAATGGCTTGAGTTTACTTGGGACAAAGTTGTCCATACATACCAGTACAATTCAAGTGTACTGACGTCCCTTTTGCCGGGGGCGCTACATTCGTGTCATGATTGTAGGTGGATCAGTAGCAGGCACTTCAGCTCATCGGCAGTAGTATCTTTCATCCTCCACTGCCCGTTTTTGGTGAGCCCTTTTCTTCCTCGGGGCCTTGTGTGGTTCATGCCACTTCTATTTAGATTTCATTTTGGTTTTGTAAGGTATAGCCGGAGCCTTGTTACCGGCAAGTATTGTATTTCCCTTTTGTATCCTAGAGGCTCTGTAGACACGTAAACTGTGGGACTCCAGTCTTATATATATATATTGTGTTATGTCGGGCGTTGTAAAAAAAATTGAAATCTTGTTAATGAATCACTCGTATCATTTTATTTGTTTAATGTGAAATCAATTATGATTAGTAATATATTTGGTTAATGAGAAACAATCAACACAGGGGTAACGCGTGGGAATGAAAGGCACCCAGGTCCGCTTGACTGGGGCAACCCGGTCAGGCGCCGGTCATGTTCCTCGATTTGGGGCGTGACATGCACGCTGACTCAAAAATATTATACGAACTTGCTTGAGCGATCAAATTGCTAAAATAACATCAAGATCAAAGAATCAACCCACAAAACTCATAAATTTCATTTCAAAGTTCACAACTTTCAAATTTCCAATTTTTAGTCTGAAACACGTCAAATGACGTCCATTTTCAACCAAACTTTACAGATAGTGCTTAACACATATTTAAGACTTGTATCGGGCATTGGAACAAAAATACGAGCCCAATACCTATTTTTTAACTCATTTCTATCTTCATTTTTCCTTAATAATTTCAAAAAAACATTTAACAGAAAAAATTCTTTTACCGGGGTTCTGGACCTCGAATTTCGACTCCGAGAACATGCTCGAGTCCCATATTTTTCTACGGAACTCCCAGTACCATCGCATCACAAGTCCAGTGTAATGACCTGGCCCGTCGTTACGGGAATTTCCACCCCGTTAGGTTGTATTAACATATCTTATGCTTCTATATCGGTGTTAGAACCTATCGGGTGAGTTAGGAGTGAATTGAATTGAAAATGAAGCAAATAGCATGTTTGAAGGAAGTTTGAATATGGAAAGTCAACCTAGAGTTGACTATCAAGTTAAGAGTGCTCGGAATCGGATTCTGATGATTCGACTAGTTTCGAGGGATCATTTATGACTTAGGAGAGCAATCGGAATTGAATTTGGAGGCCCGGTGTAGAAATAGGCTTGAATTGGCTAAGGTTGAATTTTGGCGAAATCCGAACGGAAGGTGAGATTTTGATTCGGGGGTCGGAATGGAATTCCGACAATTCCTGTAGCTTCGTTATGTGATTTTGGATATGTCTGCAAAGTTTCAGGTCATTCGGATGTCGTTTGATCGGGTTTTGGATTGAATGTTAGTTTTGAAAGTTTGGAAGAAACTTAGGCTTGAATCCGTGTGTAATTGGTGATTTTGATGTTTAGGATGGTGTTTTTATGATTGGAACGAGTTCGTATCGTGTTTTGGGGTATGTTGGTGGTTTTCGTTGGGGTCCCGGGGGCCTCGGGGTGAATCCGGACCATCATCCGGCATTTGGAAGCAAGAAATGGTCTGCTGTAAATTTGCAGATCACTGGGCGAAATTTTAGCCTTCGCGTTCGCGAGGGCTATGCCGCGTTCGCGTAGGCTGGGGCCGGGTGACCATCGCGTTCGCGAGGAAATGTAACGCGTTCGCGTATGAGGGAGCTGGAACGCATCGCGTTCGCGTGGAGTAAGGTCGCGATCGCGTAAGAGGATAAGGCAGGGCAGGCTAAAGCATCGCGTTCGCGATCAGTCTATCGCGTACGCGTAGGCAAGGTTGGACGAAGCTTCGCGTTCGCGTGAAGGATGGACGCGTTCGTGTAGAAGAAATCCGGCGGCTGGGAGAATTGAACTTCGCGGACGCGTGATAGGGCGTCGCGTTCGCGATGAAGTAATCGTTCAGGCCATCGCGTTCGCGTGAGAGACATCGCGAACGCGTAGAGTTAAATTCCCAGGCAGTGAGTTTAATTGCAGAACAGAGGGCTTGCGGGTTCATATACCCAAAACACCATTTTTGAGCCCTAGAGAGAAGAAATCACGGGAAAACGTTGGGAAATCATTGGGTATTCATCGGAGGTAAGTTTCTTGACTCAAAAACATCATTTTATGGTAGAATTAACATCAATCTTCATGAATTTGGGTAGAAATTGTGAAGGATTGTGGCCTAGATATTGAAAACGAAAATTGGGTTTTGAAAGGCCAATCGAACTCCGATTTTGGTAAATTTTATATGTACGGACTCGTGGCGAGACGAGGGTTCTGGAAATATGAGTTTCGAAATTTTTCGAGATGTGGGCCCGGGGCTCGGGTTTTGCAAATTTCGTGATTTTTGATATTTTTCGAGTTATTTCGATTGGGTTATGTTCCATTAGCCTATTTTGATATATTTGTGCTAATTTGTGCTAGTTTTGACGTGCGTGGATTCCGGTTCGAGGAGCTAAGGCGTCGCGGGCATGAGCTTTCGTCGGTTCGAGGTGGGTAATACTTGTAAATGATGTCCCGAGGGTTAGTAAACCCCGGACTTGCACATCTTAGTGCCGTGTTGAGGTGACTTGCACGCCGGATAACGGGCGTGGGGTAGAGCACCATTGGGGATCGTGACTTGGTCCGTCCCGCGTAATAAATAATAACACCTAATTGTTAAAATGAATTGGATTAATTATCACGTTTGCGCTTCGTGCCAATTATTTGAATCCTTCAAGGATTGGTATCACTGTTTTGATAACACTTAGCATATTTTATTCTAAATTTAAGGTTTAAAATGGAATTATTGCTATTCAGCATTTTTATAAGGTTATGAAAAACTTGAACAAGGTCTTAATAACATTTTTAGCTGTGAGCTAATATGATATTGTTGTCGTAGGGCTTTCTTAATTATTTGTTAGACTGATTGGGGCCGAGGGCCATATGTTAGGGCATGACATTTTATGTGAGCATATGCATACACATGCATGGATCGGATGCACGCCGCAGTGGTACATGGATCGGGCTGCGCGCCGCAGCAGGTGTGATATTGATATTGTGCTTGGGCTGTAGGAGCCCCTCCGGAGTCTGGACACCCCCAGTGAGTACGGGTACCCAAAAGGATTGGGCTACACGCCGTAGCAGTCATATGCATTACATGGCATACATACATTGGTTTACGTGTACTACATGGCATAACATTTTAGCACTCATACTTTACTTGGCACATGTGCATTTGTTGCTTTATTGACCAGATCTCCTGGTATAAATTGTTAAGGAGTGCTGAGCCCGAGAGGCCGATTTGAGTGCTGACTTGCACTGCTTGAGATTCTCCCAGGTATTGGTATGTTATAATGAAAGAAAGTAGCTAAAAATTGAGATTTCTAAATAATCTACTCACTTATGCTGAAAAGGAATAAAATGATAGTGTTTTGAAGTTTTATGATAGTTCTGTATCGTGTAGCAAGAGATAGTGCCTTGCGTGGTTTTCTTCCCTTCAGCATTATTTACTTTTATTACCGCTGAGTTGGAAGTACTCACACCCGACTCCCTGCACCTTGTGTGCAGATCCAGGTACATTACAGCAGAGCTGATTCCATTGCGGCTCGGGAGTGCTTTTGGACGGTCGAGGTAGCTGCCAGCGTTCGCAGGACCTGATTCTCCAGTTTGTCTATATTTTGTTCTGATCATCCCACACTTGTGCACAGTTATATTCACTATTTACACTTGAATATTCCGTAGAGGCTCATGACTCTTGACCCTTCGGTCTATGGGAGTTGGCACGTGTTGGGACTTGGTTCCTTGTTTTTAATATGTATCTATCACTGTTGAATTATTTCCGTATGCTTAAATTGGATAAAGTGAGCTTATGGCTCCATGATTGTTGCTGATTGGTCAGGCTGGCCTAGCAATGTGCTGGGTGCCATCACGACCGGATTTGGGGTCGTGACAAGTTGGTATCGGAGCCTAGGTTTACTAGGCCTCATGAGTCTTGAGCCGGTTAGTAGAGTCTTGTGGATCGGTACGGGGACGCCTGTACTTATCCTCGGGAGGCTGCGAACCTTTGGGAAACACTTCACATTTCTTGGAATTCTTATCGTGCGCACTTGATTCGGCTTGAGATATAATTTTGAAATTCCTTCCGCACGTCTGTGTACGCATCGAGTGCTCAGTAATATAATTGACTTATGGCTTGCAATTCCCCGATCGAGGGGCAAGATATAATCTTTGTGAGTTCATGTTGGGCCAGTCGGGAGGACTTGAGGCCGGATCCTTGTCTATGGCTTGAGCACAAAGGTATTAATTTTGCACGTCGGTATTATGAAGTTCATACGATCGGTACTGATCCTTATTGTGCAAATGGCAGTTTGATAATGTGAGAGCTGTAAGGTATTCAGTTCTTATTGTGATTTGATATGTAGCCCTAGCTATGGGCGTGAGAAATATGTTCATTGCCTCTTAGCGGAAATGTAAAGTGCACTATGTATGGTAGTATGAGTTTAGACTCAAGAAAATTGAATTGGTTGTGCTATGAATATTGCGGTGAAAGGTATTTGACATATGTTATGATTCGAGCAGGTACAGCGCAGGTTCAAGTATAAAATTGTGATAGTATGATTCGTATAGTATTGAGATTTAATGTTGTTGAAATACATTATTATATCTTGTTGAGTTGTGGATATATTGTTAGAATGGTTTGGTGATTCTCTGGCAGGTGGATAGGCCAATTTACAAAGGGAACTCTGCCGAAATTTTTGGAAAATTTGGGACTTAGAAAAGATTTTTGTCACCTAAAGAGTACGCGTAACTGTTATGTGTGATTGAATGCAAGAATTGGAAAAAAAATAATATTTCTGATGATTCGAACCTCCGCCGAACCTTGTAAAGGACTTGAGTTTAATCTAACTAGAACTTTGTTGCATCATTTGAGTAAGAAGGCTATGAGTGGCTAAAAGTGCTTTGATGTATGACTCTGAGCTAAGTTGGGGAGGTTGTTATTGATTAACTGATTGCACTGTCGTGTGTTGTGTTGGCTCTGTCTCTAGGTATGTTGGGAAATTTTGATAAAGGCTTATGGTGCTTCGTAGATTTGAAGAAATACTAGGATGTTGTGAACTTATGTTGGTAAAGAATGTTCGGTGTATAGAAAAGGAAGATAGATAATTGTATCTGTATGTAATCATGTTCTACGGTGTTAGAGTTCTAACATGGCACGAGCGGTTCTGCACAATAAGACTGTTGAATTACAGCTGAATGAGGGTGAATAATGCCCGAGAATCGTTTTTCAGTGTTCAAGATTTTACTTGTAACAGTCAGGTGTCTTAAGATTGTGCATGTGGCTAAAGACGTTGTTTTCGTTAGAAGGGATCAAGACTTGTTCTATGTGATGTGAATGATGGGATTCTATGTATCCGTATTGGAAGGTAATTATACTAATTCAAAAATCGCATGAAGTTCTCCAAAATAATGTATTGTAGAATGTGGTACTTCTAGGAAATATTGAGAGAGTATTAAGTGGCCTTTGTGTCTTAGACCGTGTGGCCTTATGTACGAGTCTTGTGTGGTAACATGAGTTGATGTATTATGGTGCTACAGTAATGGCTAATATTAAATTAAGGATGAATCGAAAGGAAACTTGGTAAATGGATCAACTTGTTAATAAGCCGAAACGGTATGTGAAGGAATACGATTAATTCCTGGTATATGTTTAGAGTAATGAGTCTCGCAGATATTGTACAATAAAGCTTTTGAGTGCTGACAGTTGTGTAACTCGATATGGGAATAAGGACTCAGTCCTGGCAGTTTAATTTATGCAATGTAATTGGGAGAAAGAGTTGGTGAAGTGCTTTACCGTAGTTTGAAAATGAGTGTATTTCCTGTTGGTATGCAAAGCTTGGAAGGTGTAATGAGTTTTCTCATGTGGGATCATGAAAGTCCTTGACTAGTTGAGTGTGTCGATGTTTGCAGCGTAGGAAAGGGATAAGAATTTCCATGTTATCTTAGTGTGGTATGGTACATGCGATGTGTTATGGAAAGTTGATAATGACATATTCAAGGTTTTGAGATCATCTCATAATATATGGGAAGTCATTAAAAAAATATTATTGATCAATGTGGGCAACTGCATGTGATTTAAGAATAAATCTTTCTGGTGATTAAGGAAAATGGTACTGCTATTCTAATGATTTGGCTGGGTATATGGTCCAAAAAGGACAAGGTAATGTAAACTGATAATATCTAATGGCATGGTGGTATTCTCTTGTTGGATCGACTGTAATAATTGAGTCGTTGATGGCATAGTGAAATTCTTGGATGGCTTTCGTGGAACGAATGGGCGCTTGATGTGCGTTATGTATTCGTACGGTGGAGTGTGGAACCAGGTATAGCGATTCATGTGTTACATATGTGTTGGAGACTAGAAGTTCTCGTAATCCGCCTATGCAGTGGTTGTATATCGCGTGTATCGGCACTGTTTTGTGATTATTGGAAATCGGAAGCCTTAGTGGCTCTCTCTTAGCTTGATATGATGAATTTGGGTTATGATATCTTATTTCAGACTGGTTGACATAAGTCAGGTCGTCTAGACAAATGTGATATGGACTATGTCGGAAAATGGCACAAATTGCGTAGCAGAGAGCATCAGAGTATGCTCTAACAGAGTAGTTGTACACAGGACCAGCGGACGGCTGGTAGGCATTGCTTTGTCAGTTGGACCTTAGTGGCGGATGTCAGTGTAGAGGTATCTACCATTGATTCAGTTCCAGTATTGAGAAACGTTGTCGGATGTGTTTCATGTGGCCGATGTTTATGTACATATATATATATATATATATATATATATATATATATATATATATATATATATATATATATATATATATATATATATATATATATATATATATGTTTGTTGTAATGAGAAAATTCGACTCGATATGCATTTCCTTTCTGCAAGATTTATGCGTGGATCGGGGGGCACGCCGCCACGGGTATGTCATTGGAGCGGGTTGCACGCCGCAATAGAATATTGTGAAAATATAGTTAGTTATATGCTACCTGGTATACAATACTTCCTCGCTTCTGAGGAAAAGACCGTTTTGAGTATCGCTTGGCGAATGGCACATCGGTTGTGTCCTTTCAGGATTTAATAGCATACATTAACTGTTTCACCGTGGGTGAGATTGATTGCTTGGGTTCAGACCTAAATATGTGTGTGGCTGACCGTTTTGAGCTTGGTAACTTGAGGTGCTTCATGAGTAATGGTGTTTGGATAGAATCAAGAATCGTGGCAAGGCCACGTGATGTTATGACCTCTCGAGGAGGATTCAGGTACTCTATTTCTATAATGCGAGACGCGATCTCAGTTCTATGTTATGATGGCACAGAGGAATTGAATTGCAGCTCTTTGCCGGAGTCAGTTGTCATGAATTGAGCTGTCATGATTCGAGTGTGTGCGTACATTTCTATTGGAGCCTATGTTGTGCTCGTCGTGGCTTAGGCCAGTGTTGAGGTATCATATCACCAGTGCGGTGTGTTATAATCGAAATGACTGTTGGAGTCATTAATGAATACGAGCATATTGGATCTTAGCTTGTTAGAAAGGTAAAAATCGAGGTTTGGCTCCGAAACCTATTGTGGTACCAGCTTTAAAAGGGAAATAGATTCACGAATGGTTAACCTGAGAGATGGGTTCGGTATATTGCGTGCTTCAGCTGCCGTGGGCAGGATATGGAGGTGTTGGAATCAGACTCTAATGGAAGAGGTTATCAGCTAGTATTTGGTTATTGTGGCCAGTTGTTATGATTAGAGACTATCGTCTCGAGTGATTGGGTTGTCAATACATCATATGATCTCACCCGGAGTAGTGAATATGGGTTATTGCAGTGGATTCGAGTGTATCCTGAGTATAGGCATGGGATTAGCATTTGGCCTATGATTTCAGAAAGTGCAATATGATTTATGGTTCAGATGGTCTGTGAAATTTTGACTATATGGTGTTTTCGGACTTATGTGAGATAGGGTGACGTATGATCGCCCGAGTATATGCTTGGTAAGGTCATTCAGCTATTGAGTTGCTTCTAGTACAACTCTGAGTCCGCTCGAGGACGAGCGTTTGTTTAAGTTGGGGAGAATGTAACGACCCGGCCCGTCGTTACGGGAATTTCCACCCCGTTATGTTGTATTAACATATCTTATGCTTCTATATCAGTGTTAGAACCTATCGGGTGAGTTAGGAGTGAATTGAATTGAAAATGGAGCAAATAGCATGTTTGAAGGAAGTTTGAATATGAAAAGTCAATCTAGAGTTGACTATCGAGTTAGAGTGCTCGGAATCGGATTCTGATGATTCGACTAGTTTCGAGGGATCATTTATGACTTAGGAGAGCAATCGGAATTGAATTTGGAGGCCCGGTGTACAAATAGGCTTGAATTGGCTAAGGTTGAATTTTGGCAAAATCCGAACGGTAGGTGAGATTTTGATTCGGGGGTCGGAATGGAATTCCGACAATTCCTGTAGCTTCGTTATGTGATTTTGAATATGTCTGCAAAGTTTCAGGTCATTCGGACGTCGTTTGATCGGGTTTTGGATTGAATGTTAGTTTTGAAAGTTTTGAAGAAACTTAGGCTTGAATCCGTGTGTAATTGGTGATTTTGATGTTTAGGATGGTGTTTTTATGATTGGAACGAGTTCTTATCGTGTTTTGGGGTATGTTGGTGGTTTCCGATAGGGTCCCAGGGGCCTCGGGGTGAATCCGGACCATCATCCGGCATTTGGAAGCAAGAAATGGTCTACTGTAAATTTGCAGATCACTGGGCAAAATTTTAGCCTTCGCGTTCGCGAGGGCTATGCCGCGTTCGCGTAGGTTGGGGCCGGGTGACCATCGCGTTCGCGAGGGAAGGTAACGCGTTCGCGTATGAGGGAGCTGGAACGCATCGCGTTCGCGTGGAGTAAGGTCGCGATCGCGTAAGAGGATAAGGCAGGGCGGGCTAAAGCATCGTGTTCGCGATCAGTCTATCGCGTTCGCGAAGGCAAGGTTGGACGAAGCTTCGCGTTCGCGTGAAGGATGGACGCGTTCGCGTAGAAGAAATCCGGCGGCTGGGAGAATTGAACTTCGCGGACGCATGATAGGGCGTCGCGTTCGCGATGAAGTAATCGTTCAGGCCATCGCGTTCGCGTGAGAGACATCGCGAACGCGTAGAGTTAAATTCCGAGGCAGTGAGTTTAATTGCAGAACAGAGGGCTTGCGGGTTCATATACCCAAAACACCATTTTTGAGCCCTAGAGAGAAGAAATCACGGGAAAACGTTAGGAAATCATCGGGTATTCATCGGAGGTAAGTTTCTTGACTCAAAACATCATTTTATGGTAGAATTAACATCAATCTTCATGAATTTGGGTAGAAATTGTGAAGGGTTATGGCCTAGATATTGAAAACGAAAATTGGGTTTTGAAAGGCCAATCGAACTCCGATTTTGGTAAATTTTATATGTACGGACTCGTCGCGAGACGAGGGTTCTGGAAATATGAGTTTCAAAATTTTTCGAGATGTGGGCCCGGGCTCGGGTTTTGCAAATTTCGTGATTTTTGATATTTTTCGAGTTCTTTCGATTGGGTTATGTTCCATTAGCCTATTTTGATATATTTGTGCTGATTTGTGCTAGTTTTGACGTGCGTGGATTCCGGTTCGAGGAGCTAAGGCGTCGCGGGCATGAGCTTTCGTCGGTTCGAGGTGGGTAATACTTGTAAATGATGTCCTGAGGGTTAGTAAACCCCGGACTTGCACATCTTAGTGCCGTGTTGAGGTGACTTGCACGCCGGATAACGGGCGTGGGGTAGAGCACCATTGGGGATCGTGACTTGGTCCGTCCCGCGTAATAAATAATAACACCTAATTGTTAAAATGAATTGGACTAATTATCACGTTTGCGCTTCGTGCCAATTATTTGAATCCTTCAAGGATTGGTATCACTGTTTTGATAACACTTAGCATATTTTATTCTAAATTTAAGGTTTAAAATGGAATTATTGCTATTCAGCATTTTTATAAGGTTATGAAAAACTTGAACAAGGTCTTAATAATATTTTTTTTTGTTGTGAGCTAATATGATATTGTTGCCGTAGGGCTTTCTTGATTATTTGTTAGACTGATTGGGGCCGAGGGCCATATGTTAGGGCATGACATTCATGTGAGCATATGCATACACATGCATGGATCGGACTGCACGCCGCAGTGGTACATGGATCGGGCTGCGCGCCGCAGCAGGTGTGATATTGATATTGTGCTTGGGCTGTAGGAGCCCCTCCGGAGTCTGGACACCCCCAGTGAGTACGGGTACCCAAAAGGATTGGGCTACACGCCGTAGCAGTCATATGCATTACATGGCATACATACATTGGTTTACGTGTACTACATGGCATAACATTTTAGCACTCATACTTTATTGGCACATGTGCATTTGTTGCTTTATTGACCAGATCTCCTGGTATAAATTGTTAAGGAGCGCTGAGCCCGAGAGGCTGATTTGAGTGCTGACTTGCACTGCTTGAGATTCTCCCAGGTATTGGTATGTTATAATGAAAGAAAGTAGCTAAAAATTGAGATTTCTAAATAATCTACTCACTTATGCTGAAAAGGAATAAAATGATAGTGTTTTGAAGTTTTATGATAGTTCTATATTGTGTAGCAAGAGATAGTGCCTTGCGTGGTTTTCTTCCCTTCAGCATTATTTACTTTTATTACCGCTGAGTTGGAAGTGCTCACACCCGACTCCCTGCACCTTGTGTGCAGATCCAGGTACATTACAGCAGAGCTCATTCCATTGCGGCTCGGGAGTGCTTTTGGACAGTCGAGGTAGCTGCCACTGTTCGCAGGACCTGATTCTCCAATTTGTCTATATTTTGTTCTGATCATCCCACACTTGTGCACAGTTATATTCACTATTTACACTTGTATATTCCGTAGAGGCTCATGACTCTTGACCCTTCGGTCTATGGGAGTTGGCACGTGTTGGGACTTGGTTCCCTGTTTTTAATATGTATCTATCACTATTGAATTATTTCCGTATGCTTAAATTGGATAAAGTGAGCTTATGGCTTCGTGATTGTTGTTAATTGGTCTGGCTGGCCTAGCAGTGTGCTGGGCGCCATTACGACCGGATTTGGGGTCGTGACATCCAGGTCCGTTTACTAAAAATATTGACCAAAGACAACTATATCAATAATAATATTAAAATTCTTCAAAATTTTCACAGAATTCATAATTTTTAACATAAAAAATTTTCGGCTTCACGCCCGGACTGTGCATGCAAATCGAGGCAACCAAAAATGAGGTTTTCAAGGCCTCGGAAGCGCGGAGAAAGGGAGAAATACGGTGATGACTCTTTGGGTCGTCACACATAAGATCCTTTACTTATACTTACATGTTTAATACTTACGGACTGTTTGTCCTTAACTACACGATTCCTTAAGTTTAAAAGATAAGTTCAAAAGTTAGGACAGTCAGTCCTTAAGTTTGAATTATATTTTCAAATGTTAAGGACAAGAAGTCCTTAACTTTTGGTTTCAAGTTCAAAAGTTAAGGACATTTGGTCCTTAACTTTGAATTTAAAGTTCTCTTACACTTTGTCATGAACTAATACTAGAAAACTTAATGGACAAATAAATACTTGAGAGAAACAATGAAATAAATAACAAGATACCTTGATAAGTGCCTTTTCACAAATTTACAAGGTTGTACCAAAACACTTGATAACTAATTTTGCATAGTTGTTACAAAAAATTATATTATGCCAACAAAATATAAGTGCCTTTCCACAAATTTACAGAATATTTTCAGAAGTATCCTAAGAATTCAGGGGACATGTAGCCTTTACACCAATTTTATACAAAAGAACACTATAATTTCTTTAGAACTACTTTGGACAGAAAGTTTCGTTTTCACTTTCATAATCATCACCAATATTTTCTGGTGGAGTATCATAACCAGAAATTATTTTCCATTCACCATGCGCCCAAAGATTAGCAGCAAGTTGTTTTCAAAAATCTTTAATGCCTTCAGGTTGGAATTGATGATTGTCCTTTTCAATCATCAGCAACTTGACAAATTTGATAAGGAATGCACCACAATCAGTCCTACGAGAAATGGAAGATATGCAGTGAATTAAACAACAACATCTTAAGTACGTATAAATAATATAGCAAATATCAAGACGTACGATCCAATTTGGTGTGGTGATCTTTGCCATTGTATATAAAATTTGTTGAAGACATTCCCAAAATACTTGTGATGTTTGTCAAACTGTGCAAACTTTAGCAAGTGGGGGATCATGCATGCATACATTTCCATGTGGTTCATTCCTCCCTCATACGGCTCACTGTATATGGAATCGTATACATCAATCTTTTTTCTGATTCAAGTCCAATACTCTCAACAGAAAGTGTGTCACAGTTGTATCATCTTCTAAAGGAAGGCGACACGAAAAAAATATTTTATCAACCTCAGTCCAAGCAATTCCACATCTACTGTTATCCTTCCAATATGGTGTCAGAAATAACTGATCATCACCAGTACACCAAAAGTCATTACTAGCATCTTCACTTAAATCTTTATACACAAGTGCCATGTAGTTAAAAAACATCAGTAGTTGTGCATCGAAAAAGATGATCACGAAGATGGTAGCATTCCTTCTTTCTTAGATAATATAGCGCAATGTCAATATGCTTCATAAAAAGGCAAAAAATAAAACAAATACATCAGTCATAAAATAATTTAAAAACGATAAATTAAGAATAGAAAAAATATATGCCTTGTGAATTATCTAACCTTATCATCAAGAACAAATTTGCTATCTGAAAGCTCAAGGAAGAACATTTTGCTACTGATATGTTGATGATACAATTTGTATGAATTTTTCCTCACACTATTATTATCAGCATATAAATCAATTTGACCCCTGAAAATTTTGAAAACATCAAGTTAGAATATAATCTTGAACTTAGCCTTTCATGTTGAAATATTAATGACAGGCAGTCCTTAAATATGAATTAGAAGTTCAAAAGCTAAGGACACTTGGTCCTAAACTTATAGATTCAAGTTTAAAATGTAAGGACTATCTATCCTTAAGTTTGAATTCAAAATTCAAAAGTTAAGGACATGCAGTCCTTAAGTTTGAGGATGAAGTTCAAAAGTTAAGGACACTTGATATTTAACTTATAGAGTCAAGTTTAGAACTTAAGGACTGTTTGTCCTTAACTTTGAATTCCAGTTTCAAAACTTAAGGACAAGTAGTCTTAAGTATTAAACGTGAATCTATAAATTAGGGATAGTTAGTCCTAAAATTAGTCTTATAATCACAGAAGTTAAGGATGTAGTGAAACACGTTAAGAGACTTACTCTTTTTTTGTGACCTCTCCTTTTCTCCTTGCCCAACCACACGGTGAATTTCTTCATTAATTTTTCATCTTCTGTGGCATAATAAAAAATACACCTACGAGTATATGTTAATTTTATCCAACCTGAACTCTTCAGAGTATTTTGATTGTCTGCCTTGGAACTTACTGCTTTTCTCTCCTTATCAAAGGGTGATTTCAACTGCCAGCTTAGCTTCTTGTTCCTTTTACCTCTCCCAAGTTCTTCTTTAACATTTGCTTCAACCTCAATATTTAAAGCCGTACCAATGTCCATTTGAGTACTTGGAGGAGTAGGAGTAAGAAGAGAAAATGACGGCCATCATAACCAAGATTGTGTCTTTTTCTTTTCCTCTTAAATTTGTTAAGAGCATCATCATTGGTGTCCTCTTTGTTGTCCGTTGTTGGTGACACTATATATATATACATATTAGTTTGCTGCAACTCGTCAAATGAAGAGACACAATTACAATTATGGATATAATATTTAGGACACAATCAGTACCTGTCTTTTTCACACTAAATTCTTGTGTTTTCTCAAGAGACAAATCAGCTAAGATACTGCATGCAACATTTTCTTTTTTTTTTTCAGTTGCACATTTTCTTTATCTTTCACTTGTTCACCATGTTCTTTAGTTGCGTTTTCACAAGATTCTGCAAAAATATTTACAACAACTAACATATTAATAATCTTTTATTAAAACAAACATATATAAATTTAAAAAGGCACTATCTAACCATTTGCAATATTCAAGATCATCCTGGCTATATCATCATCTTAATATGTTGCATCTATAGATTTGGAACCAATCTCACTTCTGCCTATCTCTTGAGATTGTAGTCCAGTTTTCTCTTGATATTGCACTCCCTTCTTCGCTCACTCAAGCTTCTTCAATTACTGCTTCAAAAGATTCTGTAACATTTGCAATTAATACACATTATAATAATTCACTAAAACTAAGACACAGTATATAATGAAAATTTTATCTAACCTTGATTCGCACAAGTTTGAACCCCAAATTGTTCTTTGTATGACATCGGTGTAGAGAGATCATATGTTCCTTCTAAGAATTAGCATACAATCTCACTGACACTTGTCCCCAATGGACTTATTGAATCATCCTGTGATTGCAATCCACATACTCTACAAATTTTTTCTGGCACTCCTTCTTTTCTTGACTCTCATGATCTTGACATTCTCCTAAATATTAAACTTTTGCATGCACATCCATAGTTTATATGTATTATTCTATTGAATATACATTTCAACCAAAACAATACAAAATCTATATCTAACCTTTCCCAATATCAATAAGATTTTTAGTTTCATCATCTAAATGTGTATCTCTAAAATCAAAATCATCACTTTCATCAACACGTGCATCTTCGTTGATTATACCAGTACGCTCAGTAGCACGACAATGATCATCAAATCCATCTTTTCTAATTGGAACACTAGATTCTCTATATGTGTTCCTCTAATCAGCTTTTCCAAACATGTTCATCAAAGTATCAAGCTTTGATCCCAGAGTTTTCTTTAAATCCTGCGAAATGAACTCAGTTAGAAAGAAAAGGACAGGTTCAAAATTAAGGACATGCAATCCTTAAGTTTGAATTCCAAGTTCAAAACTTAAGGACATGCAGTCCTTAAGTTTGAATTCCAAGTTCAAAGTTAAGGACAAGAAGTCCTTAACTTTGAATTACAAGTTCAAAACTCAAGGACAGGCAGTCCTTAAGTTTGAATTCCAAGTTCAAAGTTATGGACAAGAAGTCCTTAACTTTGAATTCCAAGTTTAAAACTTAGGGATAGGCAGTCCTTAAGTTTCATTTCCAAGTTCAAAATTTAAAGACAGAAATCCTTAATTCAATTTCAAGTTCAAAATTTAAGGACACAAAGTCCTAAAGTTGGAATAACTGAAATTACCATGATTTAATTCTCAATCTTTTTTTCAGATACAACAATTTTCTAATTAACTCTTGTAACTTCAACTTGCAATTCTTATAACTTGCTGACAATCTCCGAATCAAAAAACATAATATACATAAATAAAAAAGTGTTCGTAGCAAGAAATAATCAAATAAAAAACTAATACGATTCAAAGGCAGAAACAAATACTCTAACAATTTCCTTAAGTACGCCTTCATCAAATTGTGTGGAAGAAGACCTTGAGCTTTGATCTTGTGAAATTGGCTCCTCAACATAAAGAGGCTCTGTATCTTCTTCCACGGGAATAAAGGGCGACACCTCAATCAACTTAAACAACTATTATATAAGAAAAAGTAAACATAAGTATACATAACTAAACTAAAAACCAAAAAAATAGATAGTAACTACATTAACTTACTTGTACATTGTGGAAATATTTTCTACAAAGAGCATCAAATTGCGAAGACTTCATTTCAAAATAACGTAACATTCGAGAATAACCACTTTCCTTGAAGTTCACAAATTGTTTGTCACGACCCAAATTCCATACTCGGTCGTGATGGCGTCTCTCGTGAAGATAAGGCCAGCCAACAACCCCAAATCTTTTTTTAGCAGCTATTAAACATAATGAATAGAAAATACAACTTATTGGCATTTAACTATTAATTTCATCACAATACAACCCGACCGGGGTGTCACAAGTCACGAGCATATAATGAGTAGGGACACTACTATTGGGCCAACATTATATATATATATACAAGATAAAAACTGTAAGTACAAAGGTGGAGTACGGTGTCGCGAACGCTGGCGGTCACCTTGCTCAACTACCACAATAAGGCCTTCGGTCGTGCTAATAACCCGCTACAGGGTGAACAATACGTGCAACTGCACGTAAGGTGCATGGAGTAAAGTGAATACTTCCAACTCAGTGGTAATAAGAGAGAATAATATCTGAGTGATAAGAAAGCACGTATGGCCCCACCAAAATTCTATAAAGAACAGTACAACCACTTGAAAAAAATCATAATACTGTGAAAATCCTTTAGAAAATCTCAAGATCAGTTAAAAATCTCTTTTACAAAAATCCCTTTTTCTTTTTCAACAGCCAAGCATATGAATGATATATCAGATAGAGCAAGTCGGCCCATAAATCGGCCCCATGGGCACAACACTCCTTAACATATAACACCAGGGTATCTTGTCAACAAGGCAAGTAACAGTATGTATACCAATGATATATGAGTGCTAAATGTCATGCCACGTAGTACAACCATGAGTGAATGCATGAATGCAATGCAATGCATATGACTGTTGCGGCGCGCAGCCCGATCCATTTGGGTACCTGCGCTCACTACGGGGGTTCAGACTCCGGAGGGGCTCCTACAGCCCAAGCATAATACTACTGCGACGTGCTATATAACATATCACTGTGGCGTGTAGTCTGATCCATATAATATATTATTGCGGCGTGCAGTCCGATCCATGCAATATACTACTGCGGTGTGCAGTCGATCCATGCATGTATATGCACATGCACACATAACACTCGAGACCTGAAAGCCTCCTCATATCACTCCTCATGCCCTCACATATGGCCTTCGGCCTTAATTAGTCCAAAAAATAGTTAAAAGCCCCTCGGGCATCAGTAAAACAATAATACTCAGCTCACAATAGTTGAAATATCAGTTAAAACTCAAAGTTTGAGTAGAATATATCTGAGTTCATGAAAACGGTATAAATCACATGGACTGAGTTCAAATAATATTTAATAGTAAGGGAAACAGTGATGAAAGTTCATAAAGAGTTCAAACAATCGGCAATAAGCCCGAAGTATGGCAATGAGCCCAAATCTTAATGATAACAACAAATCGTTTACAATTTCGCGGTAAAACCCAACAACCAGGACAGATCAAGTCATGATCCCCGACGGTGCTCTACCCCACGCTCAGTTCCAGCGTGCAAGTCACCACAATACAATACTAAGATGTGCAAATCAAGGTTTCAAACCCTCAGGATATCATTCCCAAGTATTACTCACCGCGGACCGGCGAAATCTCAAGCCTACTACTCCTTTGCCCCTCAAATCGGCCTCCACGCGCATCGAAACTAGCCAAAAATATAGAGAATACATAACAATATGCAAATGGAACAATACTCAATCGAAAACAATCAAATTGTACCAAGAACCTTGAAACTAGCAAAACCTGAGCCCCGGGCTCGCTTCTCAAAAAAATTTTAAGTTCACATTTTCGGAATCCTCATCTCGCCACGAGTCCGTACATATAAAGTTCATCAAAATCGGAGTTCAAATGAGCCACCAAATCCCAAATTTACATAGCAAAAACCAAGCCCTAATTTCTTTAATTGTATACCCCAATTTAGAGAATTTAATGGATGATTCTTCGATTAAATGACGTATTTAGGCCACGAGACTACCTCCAATCACTTCCCATCCAAATCCCCTTCAAAATCTATCAACAAGCTCTCAAGGTAGTGCAAAAATGGAGAAAAGAATGATGGGTTCGCGACTGAAATTTTCATTAAAAGCCTTCTGCCCAGCTGGAAAACCTTCATCGCGATCGTGACCAAGGTCACCCGATCGCGAAGTACAAAAAACTATGGCCTCGAAATTACCCAATGCGAACGCGACTGAACTAAATGCGAACATGATGCACTACTGACCTACCTTCCGCGATCGCGGACCAATTAGCGAGAACGCATAGAGCATAAACTGAATTGCCCAAATCCTTCAACACGAACACGACTTATCTTGTACGAACGCGAAGCAATACCATATTACCTTCTGCGAACGCGGACCCATAAACGTGAACATGTAGAGAAAATCACCAGCCTCCCAAAATTCTTCTACGCGATCGCGAAGCACAAATTCTCTGCAACAATAAGACAGCGAAATCCGCTACTCCAAAATGCCAATATTGGTCCGATCGACCATCCGAAACACAATCGAGGCCTCCAAGACCTCAACCAAACATGCCAACATATCCCATAACATCATTCAAACTTGTTCCAATTATCACAATCCATCAAACAACACTAAAATCATCAATTCTCATCGGATTTGAGCCTAAGTTCTTTAAAAAGTTCCGAAAAATGCATTCGATCAAAAACCCAATCAAACGACGTCCGAATGACCTGAAAATTTGCGTACATATCCAAAATCAACTAACGAAGCTACTGAAACTCTTGGAATTCCATTACGACCCTCGGATCAAAATATAACCTACCAACCAAAATTCACTAAAATTCCAACTTCGCCAATTCAAGCCTATTTCTACACCGGACCACCAAATTCGATTCCGGTCGCTCTCTTAAGTCACAGATCACCTCCCGAAGCTAACCGAACCACCAGAATTCACATCCGAGTCCTCTAACCACATAGTAAACTTTTAGTTGACTCTTCTAAAACAAGCTTCCTTCTAATAGGCTATGTACCTTATTTTCAACTAAAACCAATTCAATTGCACCCGGTCGACTCTAATACTGATATTGAAACATGAAGCAACATAATAAGGGGAAAACAAAGCAGTAACACATAAGACAACGGGTCAAGTCGTCACATCCTCACCAACTTAGACAAACGCTCATCCTCGAGCGTACCTAGAGTTGTACTAGAAGCGACCCAATAGCTGAATGACCTTACCAAGCATATACTCGGGGTGATCCCACGCCACCCTATCTCACATAGGTCCAATAACACAACATAACTGGAATTTCACAGTCCATCTAAACCATAAACCACATTGTACTTCCTGAAATCATACACCAGATCAAAACCTCACATATGTACTCAGTATAAACCCGAACCAACTGTAATAACCCATACTTGTCACTCCAGGTGAGATCGTATGATATACTACATAACCCAAACAATCGAGACGATGGCCTCTATTCACAGCAATTGCCCACAATAACCAAGTACCAATAAAAAAAACATTTTTATTAGCTAAAGTCTTATTTCAACACTTTTATATACTGCTAACGGCAATTGAAACACGCGATATACCGAACCTATCTCCCAGATCAACCATTCATGAACCCATTTCTCTCTTGACTGATACTACAACAGATTTCCGAGCCAAACCTCGATATTACCTTTCTAAAAAGCTGAAATCAAATTGGTTCGTACTCCTTAATGACTCCAATGATCACTTCGACTCCAACCACCCTTCTGGTGATATGACACCTCGATACAGTCTTAAGACACAACTTGCGTAATACACACACCAATGAGAAGCAGTCCAAACATACTCAAATCTTGACAATGACTCAAACTGTGACGACCCGGCCCGTCGTCACGGGAATTACCACCCCGTTATGTTTAAATTGTATGTTTTATGCTTTTATATCAGTGTTAAAGTCTATCGGGTGAGTTAGGAATGAATTGGATTGAAAATGAGGCATATAGCCTTTGTGAAGGAAACTTGAATAAGGAAAGTCAACCCGGAGTTGACTATTTGGTTAGAGGGCTCGGAATCGGATTCTGGATGATTCGGTTAGTTCCGGGAGGTGATTTGTGACTTAGGGGAGCAATCGGAATTGAATTTGGAGGTCCCGTGTAGAAATAGGCTTGAATTGGCTAAGGTTGAATTTTGGCGAAATCCGAACGGTAGGTGAGATTTTGATCCGGGGGTCGGAATAGAATTCCAACATTTGCAGTAGCTCCGTTAGGTGATTTTGGATGTGCTTGCAAAATTTCAGGTCATTCGGACGTCGTTTGGTCGGGTTTTTGATCGAATGTGTAATTCGGAATGTTTTAAGGAATTTAGGCTTGAATTTGATGTGAATTATGGGTTTTGGTGTTATTAGACGTGTTTTGAGGATCGGAGCAAGTTCAAATAAGGTGTTAAGATGTGTTGGTGTGTTTGGATGAGGTCCCGGGGCCTCGGGGTGTTTTCGGATGGTTAAACGGAAGAAAATCATGGAAATTGCAGGTCGAAGAGTTCGGTTCTGTTGTTTCCGCTCCCGCGGAATTTTGGACGTAGGAGCGAGTCCGCGTAGCGGACGATGTGCGCGAGAGCGGCTGGTTACGCAGAGCGAAGTCATTCCGCTGAAGCGGCATCGCCGGTGCGAGCCGGTGATCGCAGAGTCGAAGGGGAAGAAAATGGGCATGGTTCGCAGAAGCGGACATTTGACCGCTTGGGCGGGACCGCCGAAGCGGACAATGGTGCGCAGAGGCGGATGTTTCCGCGAATGCGGATGTTCCTTCCAGAAGCGGGCGCGCCTAAGCGGCCCTTTGCTCGCAGAGCGGAAATGGCCAGCCAGGCCTGGAACCGCTGAAGCGACCCTTCGGTCGCGGATACGGGCTCGTAGGAGCGGAAAATATTCAGCAGAAGCGAAAATCGCTGTAAGTAAGTGTATCCGAAGTTAGAAAAATTTCAGAACATTTCACACATTTTGGGTCTCGGCTTTAGAGGCGATTTGGGCGATTTTGAAGAGAAATTCAAGGGAAATCATCGGGTAATCAACTATGGACTTAAACTATAATTTGTATTGATAATATTATGCAATTATATCATGAAAATGGAGGAATTTGGGGTAAATTATGGAGGATTTAGCCCTAGGCTTGAACTTTAGAAAATCAAGGTTTTGAACGGGCAAATGGAGTCCGAATTTGGTAAAATTGATATGCTTAGACTCGTATTGAGATGAGGGTTCCGAATATGTGACTTTCGTGATTTTTCGATAAGCGTATCGAAAGTCGGGTTTTGACAACTTTGGGAATTTTGATGTAAATTGAGTTGTATTGATTGGGTGTCGTCCCATTGGCCTAATTCGTTGTGTTTCTACTGTATTTGATCAGATTCTACGCGTGCGGAGCTTGATTCTCGTGGCAAGGGCATTACGGAATAGTCGTCGCGCTATATTGAGGTGAGTAATAGATATGGGTGATGACCAGCGGGTTTGAAACCCCGGTATACTACTTTGTGACGATGTATAGCGGCGAGACACGCACACTCTTGAGAGTGCGGGGTCGATCATGAACTAGAGACTATATATTAGTCCAACCTGTTGATACTGTATTATTGGCTACTCTCGAGCCGTCGAACCTCCTTCTCGGATGGTTGTATATATATATATTGTGATAATGGCCACTCTTGAGCCGAGGAACCCCCTTCTTGGGCGGTTGAGTATACATGTGGGCCGTGAGCCACTTATTGGATCCCGCGAGGATCGTTATCATTGTCTTATCATATAGACATGCTAGTTTACTACTAGTCCGCAGCTATTTTGTTATTATGCTAATTCCAATCTCTGGAACTTGGTATTACTGTTTTCCAACTGAAAAATGATAAAAGAGTTTTCAAAAACTATTTTGAGCCTCCGAGGCTGTATCTGCATATTAGCTGACTAGTAGTGGATCGGGCTGCGCGCCGCAGCGAGATATATGTTGGATCGGACTGCACGCCGCAGTGATATTGTGCTTGGGCTGTAGGAGCCCCTCCGGAGTCTGAACCCCCACAGTGAGCACGGGTACCCAAATTGGATCGGGCTATATGCCGTAGCGGTCATATCATGCATTGCATTGCATTTAGCTACATCCGCTAGCTGTTATACTGTGTTGCTGGTACTTGTTGGTATAGGTACAGTCGATATTGATTCTGTGACAGGGTATTTGATTACAGCTTTACATAGTGCTTTATTGCGGATTTCTTATCTGCGCTGTCTTACCCTTGTTTATTACCACTGAGTCTGGCAGTACTCATTTTACTCCCTGCACCTTGTGTGCAGATCCAGGTACCTCTCAGCAGTGATCCAGTAGCCGTGCGAGGCGACATTTGTGGATATTCGAGGTAGCTGCAGAGTCCGCAGGACCCGATATTCCTTCTTACTGTGTCTTGATTTTGTATTGACATTTCTTTCCGCACTTGGTATCTTGTAAACCTTTATACACTCATGTTCAGTAGAGGCTCACGACTCTTGACCCTTGGTCTATGGGAGTTGATGTATTATGGGACTTGGTTCCCCGTTTTCGTTACATATATCGCCGTTATTTCTTGAATTAATTTGCTTAAATGGGTTAAAGAGAGCTTCTAGCTCCGTGGTTGATATGGATTGGTCAGGCTGGCTTAGCAATGTGCTGGGCGCCATCACGACCGGATTTGGGGTCGTGACAAGTTGGTATCAGAGCCTAGGTTTATACTAGGCCTCATGAGTCTTGAGCCGGTTAGTAGAGTCTTATGCATTGGTACGGGGACGCCTGTACTTATCCTCGGGAGGCTGCGAACCTTTAGGAAACACTTCACTTTTCTTGAACTCTGTCGTGCGATCTTGTTGTTCTGAGAAATGAACTTCTATATCATATTCTCTCGCAGATGGCGAGAACGCGAGCATTAGGACGTGGTGGACGACCTCCATTGCCACCTACTAGAGGCCGTAGGCGCGGTCGTGCTAGAGGTTGAGGTAGGGCAGCTGAGGCAGTGCCAGCTGACCCACCCGTTGTACCTGTTCAGGAGCAGCCCCCAGTGGTTGATGCTCCAGCAGCCCCAATTCAGGCCCAGACTGTATCTATTGCTATTCCTGGTCTTCAGGAGACTTTTGCTCAGGTATTATCGGTGTGTTCTGGTTTGGCTCAGGTAGTATCAGCTACCGCTATTGCAGCGACATCTCAGACAGGGGGTGGTCAGCAGACCCCTACAGCTCGCACACCTGAGCAGGTTGTTCAGGGGCTTCAGATGCTAGAGGCAGTCCCCGCTCAGGTGGTTGCACCAGTTATTCCTCCAGCTGCACCAGCTCCAGAGCATATGGTTCAGGCTATGTCCGACGACGAGCAGCGTCATCTTGAGAGACTTGGTAGACTCCAGCCACCTCATTTCAGTGGCGTCGAGGGCGAGGATGCCCAGGGTTTCCTAGATAAATGTCAGAGGATGCTACGTATAGCTGGTATTCTTGAGTCCAACGGAGTTTCATTTACTACATTTCAGTTTACTGGTCCCGCATTTGATTGGTGGGAGGAGTTTGAGAGGCGTAGGCCTGCTAGAGCAGCACCTCTCACATGGCAGCAGTTCTCTACTCTCTTTCTAGAGAAATATGTACCTCAGTCTCGTCGCGAGGAGCTACGTCGCCAGTTCGAGTGGTTGATTCAGGGCGACATGTCTGTGACCCAGTATGAGCTTAGATTCACTCAGCTGGCTAGGCATGCCACATGGATGATCCCCACTGATAGGGAGAGGATCGGGAGGTTCATTGATGGCCTCAACTACTCTATCCGTATTCTTATGACCGGCGAGCGAGTTCTGTCATCATCGTTCGAGCAGGTAGTTGATATGGCACGCTCCATTGAGGCGGATCGTCGCGAGAGAGAGAGGAGCGGGAGGCCGAGAGGCCTCGTGGTTCAGGCAGTTTCAGTGGTGCTCCATCTAGAGGGCATTCCCAGCAGAGCAGAGGTCGCTCATCTAGACCTTCTCATTCAGGCCGCCCAGAGCAGAGCGGAGGTTCTTATGGTCGTGGTCGACAGAGGTTTCAGCAGGGTCAGTCATCACTTAGTGCCCTCCCAGCCCAGAGTGCAGCACCTACTTCTCCAGCACCAGGTGCATGTTATGAGTGTGGTGAGTTTGGCCACATGAGGAGACATTGCCCTCGACTACGTAGGGGCAGGAATCAGCAGAGGGATCAGCCCTCCTCTTCAGCACCATCTCAGTCTAGTAGAGGTGGGGGTCAGTCTTCTTGTGGTCGCCCCAGGGGCGAGGAGAGATCTGGTGGAGGCCAGGCACGGTTCTATGCACTTCCTGACAGCCGTGATGCAGTTGCCTCCGATGATGTGATTACAGGTATCATTTCTGTCTGTCACAGAGATGCCTCTGTTCTATTTGATCCAGGGTCCACATATTCTTATGTGTCTCTTATTTTGCACATTATTTGGGTGCGACTCGTGGTAGTCTTGATTTGCCTGTTCATGTATCCACCCCCGTGGGTGATACGATCATTGTGGATCATGTCTATAGATCCTGTGTTATATCTATTGGGGGTCTGGAGACCCAGGCAGATTTGTTATTGTTGGGGATGGTGGACTTTGATGTTATATTGGGTATGGACTGGTTGTCTCCGTACCATGCTATATTGGACTGTCATGCTAAGACAGTTACGTTGGCCATTCCTGGTATTTCTCGGATTGAGTGGCGGGGTTCGACCGATTTCGTCCCTAGCCGTGTTATTTCGTTCCTAAAAGCTCAGAAGATGGTTGAAAAAGGGTGTTTATCGTACTTAGCTTTTGTGAGAGATGTGGAGCTGAGTCTCCTAGCATTGATTCTGTACCTGTTGTAAGGGGCTTCCCAGATGTATTCCCCTCAGACCTGCCGGGCATGCCGCCGGACAGGGATATTGATTTTGGCATTGACTTGGTGCCGGGCACTCAGCCCATATCTATTCCTCCTTATCGAATGGCACCAGCCGAGTTGAAAGAACTAAAAGAGCAGCTTCAAGAACTTCTGGATAAGGGCTTCATCCGTCCTAGTGTGTCCCCGTGGGGTGCGCCGGTATTATTTGTTAAAAAGAAAGATGGTTCCATACGAATGTGTATTGATTATAGGCAATTGAACAAAGTGACAGTGAAGAACAAGTACCCTCTACCGCGCATAGATGATTTGTTTGACCAGTTACAGGGTGCGAGGGTGTTTTCTAAGATCGATCTTCGTTCGAGCTATCATCAGTTGAAGATCAGAGACTCAGATATCTGCATTCAGGACCCGATATGGTCACTATGAGTTCCTTGTGATGTCTTTTGGGCTGACCAACGCCCCAGCAACATTTATGCATCTGATGAACAGTGTGTTCAGGCCTTATTTGGATTCATTTGTGATTGTGTTCATTGATGACATTCTAGTCTACTCCCGTAGTCGGGAGGAGCATGCTCAGCATTTGAGTATTGTGTTGCAGAGATTGAGGGAGGAGAAGCTATATGCTAAATTCTCCAAGTGCGAGTTTTGGCTCGAATCCGTAGCATTTCTGGGACATGTGGTGTCTCGTGATGGTATTCAGGTTGATCCGAAGATAGAGGCGGTGCAGAGTTGGCCTAGACCGTCCTCAGCTACAGAGATCGGGAGTTTTCTTGGTTTGGCGGGATATTATCGCCGGTTTGTTCAGGGATTTTCATCCATTGCTTCTTCATTGACTAAATTGACCCAGAAGGGTGCACCATTCGTGTGGTCGGATGAGTGCGAGGAGAGCTTTCGGAAGCTCAAGACAGCTTTGACCACAGCTCCAGTGTTAGTATTGCCATCAGCTTCAGGTTCATATACCGTTTATCGTGATGCCTCGAGAGTGGGGATAGGTTGTGTGTTGATGCAGGAAGGAAAGGTAATTGCTTATGCTTCTCGGCAGTTGAAGCCGCATGAGAAGAACTATCCTGTTCATGACTTGGAGCTAGCCACCATTGTTCATGCCTTGAAGATTTGGAGGCACTATTTGTACGGTGTGTCTTGTGAGGTGTATACCGACCATCGTAGTCTCCAGCACTTGTTCAAACAAAAAGACCTTAATTTGAGACAGCGGAGATGGCTAGAGTTGCTGAAGGATTATGACATTACTATATTATATCATTCGGGAAGGCCAATGTGGTGGCCGATGCTTTGAGCCGGAAGGCGGTCAGTATGGGGAGCTTGGCATATATTCCAGCTGAGGAGAGGCCACTTGCTTATGATGTTCAAGTGCTAGCCAATCGGCTAGTGAGGTTAGATATTTCGGAGCCCAGCAGGGTATTGGCTTGTGTTGTATCTCGGTCATCTCTATATGATCGTATTCGTGAGCGCCAGTATGATGATCCACATTTAGCTGTCCTTAGGGACAGAGTTCAGCATGATGATGCTAGAGATGTCACCATTGATAGTGACGGCGTATTGAGGATGCAGGGCCGGATATGTGTGCCCAATGTTGATGGCCTTCGTGAGTTGATTCTGGAAGAGGCCCATAGCTCGCGGTATTCTATCCATCCAGGAGCCGCTAAGATGTATCAAGATTTGAAACAACACTATTGGTGGAGAAAGATGAAAATGGACATTGTCAGGACATGTAGCACGGTGCCTCAACTGTCAGCAGGTTAAGTACGAGCATCAGAGGCCCGGTGGTGTATTTCAGCGCATTGATATTCCTGGGTGGAAATGGGAGAGGATCACTATGGACTTTGTTACTCGACTCCCTCGGACGGCGAGGAAGTTTGATTCTGTATGGGTGATTGTGGATAGACTGACCAAGTCAGCTCACTTCATTCCAGTTAGTACTACCTACTCATCGGAGCGGTTGGCAGCGATCTTTATTCGAGAGATTGTTCGGTTGCATGGAGTCCCAGTGTCTATCATATCCGACAGGGGTACTCAGTTCACTTCTCAGTTTTGGAGAGCATTTCAGCGAGAGATGGGTACGCGGGTTGAGTTGAGTACAGCATTTCACCCCCAGACAGACGGACAGTCTGAGCGCACTATTCGGATCTTGGAGGATATGTTGCGAGCTTGTGTGATTGATTTTGGTGGTTCGTGGGATGAGTTCCTACCACTTGCCGAGTTTGCCTACAACAACAGTTATCAGTCGAGTATTCAGATGGCCCCGTATGAGGCATTGTATGGCAGGCGGTGTAGATCCCCCGTGGGATGGTTTGAGCCTTGGTGAGGTTAGATTGATAGGGACTGAGTTAGTCCAAGATGCTCTAGATAGAGCAAAGTTGATCCAGGAGAGGCTTCGTACAGCACAGTCTCGTCAGAAGAGTTATGCGGACCGTAGAGTTCGGGAGTTGTCTTTCATGGTTGGTGATAGAGTATTGTTGAAGATTTCACCTATGAAGGGTGTCATGAGGTTTGGGAAGAAAGGAAAGTTGAGTCCCAGGTACATTGGTCCTTTTTAGATACTTAGGAGAGTTGGAGAGGTGGCATATGAGTTGGCCTTGCCGCCCAGCTTATCCAGCGTTCATCCAGTATTCCATGTGTCTATGCTCCGGAAGTACATTGGAGATCCGTCTCATGTATTAGATTTCGGTACCATTCAGCTTGATGGTGATCTATCCTATGATGTGGAGCCTATTGCCATTTTGGGATGGCAGGTGAGAAAATTGAGGTCTAAGGAGATTGCATCAGTTAAGGTTCAGTGGAGAGGTCGACCCGTGGAGGAGGCCACTTGGGAGAGCGAGCGGGAGATGCGGAGCAGATATCCTCACTTGTTTGAGACTTCAGGTATGTTTCTTGACCCGCTCGAGGACGAGCGTTTGCTTAAGAGGGGGAGAATGTGACGAACCGGCCCGTCGTCACGGGAATTACCACCCCGTTATGTTGAAATTGTATGTTTTATGCTTTTATATCGGTGTTAAAGTCTATCGGGTGAGTTAGGAGTGAATTGGATTGAAAATGAGGCATATAGCCTTTGTGAAGGAAACTTGAATAAGGAAAGTCAACCCGGAGTTGACTATTTGGTTAGAGGGCTCGGAATCGGATTCCGATGATTCGGTTAGTTCCGGGAGGTGATTTGTGACTTAGGGGAGCAATCGGAATTGAATTTGGAGGCCCGGTGTAGAAATAGGCTTGAATTGGCTAAGGTTGAATTTTGGCGAAATCCGAACGGTAGGTGAGATTTTGATCCAGGGGTCGGAATGGAATTCCGACAGTTGCAGTAGCTCCGTTAGGTGATTTTGGATGTGCCTGCAAAATTTCAGGTCATTCGGACGTCGTTTGGTCGGGTTTTTGATCGAATGTGTAATTCGGAATGTTTTAAGGAATTTAGGCTTGAATTTGATGTGAATTATGGGTTTTGGTGTTATTAGACGTGTTTTGAGGATCGGAGCAAGTTCGAATAAGGTGTTAAGATGTGTTGGTGTGTTTGGATGAGGTCCCGGGGGCCTCGGGGTGTTTTCGGATGGTTAAACGAAAGAAAATCATGGAAATTGCAGGTTGAAGAGTTCTGGTTCTGTCATTTTCGCTCCTGCGGAATTTTGGACGCAGGAGCGAGTCCGCAGAAGCGGACGAGGTGCGCAAGAGCGGCTGGTTACGCAGAAGCGGAAGTCATTCCGCTGAAGCGGCATCGCTGGTGCGAGCCAGTGATCGCAGAAGCGAAGGGGAGAAAATGGGCATGGTCCGCAGAAGCGGACATTCGACCGCTTGGGCGAGACCGCAGAATCGGACAATGGTGCGCAGAGGCGGATGTTTCCGCAGAAGCGGAAGCTTCTTCGCAGAAGCGGGTGCGCTTAAGCGACCCTTTGCCCACAGAAGCGGAAATGGCTGGCTAGGCCTGGAACCGCTGAAGCGACCCTTTGGTCGCGGATACGGGTGCATAGGAGCGGAAAATATTCCGCAGAAGCGAAAATCGCTGTAAGTAAGTGTATCCGAAGTTAGAAAAATTTCAGAACATTTCACACATTTTGGGTCTCGGCTTTAGAGGCGATTTGGGCGATTTTGAAGAGAAATTCAAGGGAAATCATCAGGGTAATCAACTATGGACTTAAACTATGATTTGTATTGATAATATTATGCAATTATATCATGAAAATGGAGGAATTTGGGGTAAATTATGGAGGATTTAGCCCTAGGCTTGAACTTTAGAAAATCAAGGTTTTGAACGGGCAAATGGAGTCCGAATTTGGTAAAATTGATATGCTTAGACTCGTATTGAGATGAGGGTTCCGAATATGTGACTTTCGTGATTTTTCGATAAGCGTACCGAAAGTCGGGTTTTGACAACTTTGGGAATTTTGATGTAAATTGAGTTGTATTGATTGGGTGTCGTCCCATTGGCCTAATTCATTGTGTTTCTACTGTATTTGATCAGATTCTACACGTGCGGAGCTTGATTCTCGTGGCAAGGGCATTACGGAATAGTCGTCGCGCTATATTGAGGTGAGTAATAGATGTGGGTGATGACCAGCGGGTTCGAAACCCCGGTATACCACTTTGTGACGCCGTATAGCGGCGAGACACGCACACTCTTGAGAGTGCGGGGTCGATCATGAACTGGAGACTATATATTAGTCCGACCTGTTGATACTGTATTATTGGCTATTCTTAAGCCGTCGAACCTCCTTCTCGGACGGTTGCATATTATATATTGTGATAATGGCCACTCTTGAGCCGAGGAACCCCCTTCTTGGGCGGTTGAGTATACATGTGGGCCGTGAGCCGGTTATTGGATCCCGCGAGGATCGTTATCATTGTCTTATCATATAGACATGCTAGTTTACTACTAGTCCGCAGCTATTTTGTTATTATGCTAATTCCAATCTCTGGAACTTGATATTACCGTTTTCCAACTGAAAAATGATAAAAGAGTTTTCAAAAACTATTTTTGAGCCTGCGAGGCTGTATCTGCATATTAGCTGACTAGTAGTGGATCGGGCTGCGCGCCGCAGCGAGATATATGTTGGATCGGACTGCACGCCGCAGGAATATCTCTATGAGATGTGCTTGGGCTGTAGGAGCCCCTCCGGAGTCTGAACCCCCACAGTGAGCACGGGTACCCAAAATTGGAGTCGGGCTACACGCCGTAACGGTCATATCATGCATTGCATTGCATTTAGCTACATCTGCTAGCTGTTATGCTATTTATTGGTAATTGTTGGTACAGGGATAGTGAAGATTGATTCTATAACAGGGTAGCTGATTATAGCTTTACATAGTGCTTTATTGCGGATTTCTTATCTGCGCTGTCTTACCCTTGTTTATTACCACTGAGTCTGGCAGTACTCATTTTACTCCCCGCACCTTGTGTGCAGATCCAGGTACCTCTCAGCAGTGATCCAGTAGCTGTGCGAGGCGACATTTGTGGATATTCGAGGTAGCTGCAGAGTCCGCAGGACCCGATATTCCTTCTTACTGTCTTGATTTTGTATTGACATTTCTTTCCGCACTTGGTATCTTGTAAACCTTTATAGACTCATGTTCAGTAGAGGCTCATGACTCTTGACCCTTGGTCTATGGGAGTTGATGTATTATGGGACTTGGTTCCCCGTTTTCGTTACATATATCGCCGTTATTTCTTGAATTAATTTGCTTAAATGGGTTAAAGAGAGCTTCTAGCTCCGTGGTTGATATGGATTGGTCAGGCTGGCTTAGCAATGTGCTGGGCGCCATCACGACCGGATTTGGGGTCGTGACACAAACGAAAGAGCTGTACCTCAAGCTCAACAATACCATTACAACACAAAACTGAGATCCCGTATCACATCATAGAAATAGAGTACCCGAATCCTCCTCGAAAGGTCATAACTTCACGTGGCCTTGCCACAAGGTGTGATCCTATCCTAACACTATTACCCATGAAGCACCTCAAGTCACCATGCTCAAAACAGAAAACCACACACAGATTGATGTCTGAAACCAAGTAATCCATCACACCCACAGTGAAGCAAGTGATATATACCATTCAATCCTGAAAGGACACAACCGATGCACTATTCGCCGAGCAACACCCAATACAGACTTTCCTCGGAATGAAGGAAGCAAAGCATACAAGGTAACATATAGAAAACTATTCTCCACATCATACTGTTACGACGTGCAACTCGCTTCAGATAACATACCCGTGGCAGCGTGCCACCCGACCCACACATATATCTTACAAAAGGATATGCACATCAAGACAAATTTGCTCATTATAACAAACAGATATAGTCTCAAGCCCGGCCACAAGAAACGCATCCAAAAGAATCCCTCAATATTAGAACTGAATCAATGGTATAAACTTCTGCACTATCATCCACTACGAAGGCCCAATTATTAAAGCAATACTTGTCAGCCGTCTGCTGGTCTTGGAACACCAACTACGCTACTAGAACATAATCTAATGCACCTTGCCACAAAACCTGTGGAATTTTCTGACATAGCTCATAGCATGACAATCCAGAATAACCCAAATTTAACATACCAAGTCAAGAAAGATTCACTCGGACCTCCAATTTCCAATAACCGCTAGATGACGTCGATACACACAATCTACAACCACTGCATAGTCGGATCACGAGAACTTCTAGTCTCCAACACATATAACACACATCAAGTATCCATTCATACCACGAAAGATATTCAAAAAAATCCCTACGCCATCAACAGCTTAATTATCAACAGTCGATCCAACAAGAGAATAACGCAATACCACCAAATATTATCAGTTTACATTACCTTGCCCATTTTCTGAACATATACCCTCCAAATCACTAGCATAGCAATAGCATCTTCCTTAATCATCTGGAGTTCGATTCTCAAATCACCTGCAGCTGCCCGTGCTGCTCAAGAATTTAATGACTTCCCATTATATTATGAACTGAACCAAAACCTTGAACACGCAAATCTCAATTCTCCATATCATAACACATAGACCATACCATACTTGGATAACATGAGGACTTATATCTCTCTTCTGCACCACATCGACGCACTCAACTAGTCAAGAACTTTCATGATCCCATATAGGAGAAAATTTATTACACACTCCATGCTTCGCATACCCATAGGAAATATACTCATCTTTAAACCACGGTAAAATACATCAAGAATTTTTTCTCCCAATTCCATTGCACAAGATAAACTGTCAGGACTGAATCCTTCTACCCAAACCAAGTTAAGCAAACTGCCAACACTTAAAAGCTTTGCCGCACAATACATGTACGACTCATTACCTCAAACACATGCAAGAATTAATCATATTCTTACCATACCGATTTGGTTTATTATCAAGCTATTCTATTTATCCAATTTCTTCCCGATTCGTCTTTAATTTGATATTCTCCCGTGCCGTAGCACCACAATACCTCAACCCAGGTTACCATATGGAACTCGCACTAAAAACCATCTGTCTAGGAACCCTAGGCCACTGAATACCCTCTCAAATGTTTCCCAAAAATACCACATTCCAGAATGCTCTACTCTGAAGAACTTCCTGCGAATCTGAATTCGTTACCATTACCTTCCAGATGCGGATACATAGAATCCCCTGATTAACATAAAGTACCACAAGTCTTGATCTCTTCTAATGAATACACAGTCCCCAACCACATACACAACTTTAAGACACCTGATTATTACATGCCAAATCTTGAATACAATAAAACCATTCTCGAGAGTCATTCACTCTTAAACAGCTGTAGATTATCTGACTTAACGAACAGAACTACTCGTGCCTTATTAGCATTCTGACACCGCAGAACATGATCCCATACTGATACAAACAACCATCTTTCTTCTCTATACACTGAGCATTCTTTACCAACAATAGCTCAAGACATCCTATTATTTTCACACATCTACGAAGCATCGTATATCCTTTATAAAAAATTTTCCTTCACACGTGCCATCCTCGGCTCAATTTTTGCAACCAGAACTGATCCACTATCACACCTCGAAATGGAACCAACATAGCACATAATTGTGCAATCAGCTGACCAACAACAACCTCCCCAACTTGGCTCGAAGCCATATATCAAGGCACTCTTAACAACTCATAGCACTTTTACTCTAATGATGCCACAATGCCATAATGAGATCAAACTCCAATCATTTACAAGTTTTGTGGAGACACGAATCATCAGAAATTTTAACTCTTCTGCAATTCTCGCATTCATTCACACAACATCGGAGTCCACTTTCTTAAGTGTCCCAAATTCTCAAATTTCAACACATACCCTTCAATTACACATGAGATAATTTAACATACACATAAGGATCATACCGCTCAAAAACACCCCGTAGGGGATAACCCACCTGCTTTGCCTCATTTCAATATTTCAGCATGCCTTCCACCATTACATACGTTACACAATCAATTAGTCTTGCTGAGTCTAAACTCATACTGTCACATGAAATGTACTTTACTTTCCAACTAAGAGTCATGAAAATATTCTTCACGCACCCACAACTTGGGACTACATAACATATCACAATAGGAATCAAATACTTAACAATTCACCTATTATTTAGCAGACTCCTTCGCTGCTACCAAGATCACATAGATACATCTCACAGTACTAACATACCCATCACATGGATATCTGGCCGCCATTACGGCTAATAAGAACAACAGTGAACATATAAGCTCAAAAACACTTGCTCGTACAATCAACACCTCGGTGCGCAAGCCATAGGCAAAGATCCGACTTCAAGTCCTCCAGACTGGCCCAACATGAACTCACAGAGATTACCTCTCGCCCCTTGATCGAGGAATCACAAGCCATTAAGGCACATATACTACTGAGCGCTCACGTGCGCATACAAACTTGTGGAAGGAATTTCAAGAGTTATATCTCAAGCTGAATCAAGTACACACGATAAGAATTCCAAGAATGGGAAGTTCTCCTAAAGGTTATGCAGCCACTCGAGGATAAATACAGACGTCTCTGTACCGATCTGCGAGACTCTACTAACCCTGCTCATTACCCGTGAGACCTAGTAACCTAGGCTCTGATACCAACTTGTCACGACCCAAATTCCATACCTGTCGTTATGGCACCTCCCGTGAAGACAAGGCCAGCCAACAACCCCAAATCGTCTTTTTAATAGCTATTAAACATAATGAATAGAAAATACAACGTATTGGCATTTAACTATTAATTTTATCATAATACAACCCGACCGGGGTGTCATAAGTCACGAGCATCTAATGAGTAGGGACACTATTATTAGGCCAACAATGTGTATATATATATATATATACACAAGATAAAAACCAGAATTACAAAGATGGAGTACAGTACTGCGAACGCTGGCGGACACCTTGCTCAACTACCATAATAAGGCCTTCAGTCCTGCTAATAACCCGCTACCGGGTGAACAACACATGCAACTGCACGCAAGGTGCAATGAGTAAAGTGAGCACTTCCAACTCAATGGAAATAAGAGAGAATAATATCTGAGCGATAACAAAACACGTATGGCCATACCAAAATGCTATAAAGAATAGTACAACCCTCTAAGAAAAACCGTAATACTGTGAAAATCCTTTAGAAAATCTCAAGATTAGTTAAAAGTCTCTTTTACAAAAAATCCCTTTTTCTTTTTCAACAGCCAAACATATGAATGCTATATCAAATAGAGCAAGTCGGCTCATAAATCGACCCATTGGGCACAACACTCCTTAACATATAACACCAGGGTATTTGGTTAGCAAGGCAAGTAACAGTATGTATGCCAATGATGTATGAGTGCTAAATATCATGCCATGTAGTACAACCAGGAGTGAATGCATGAATGCAATGCAATGCATATGACCGTTGCGACGCGCAACCCGGTCCATTTGGGTACCCGTGCTCACTCTGGGGGTTTAGACTCCGGAGGGGCTCCTACAGCCCAAACGCAATAATACTGCGGCGTGCAGTCCGATCCATATAATATATCAATGCAGCGTGCAATCCGATCCATATAATATACTACTGCGACGTGCAGTCCGATCCATGCAATGTACTTCTACGACGTGCAGTATGATCCTTGCATGTATATGCATATGCACACTTAACACTCGAGGCCTGAAACCCTCCTCACATAACACTCGAGGCCTGAAACCCTCCTCACATATCACTCGAGGCCTGAAAGCCTCCCCACATATCACTCGAGGCCTGAATGCCTCCTCACATCACTCCTCATGCCCTCACATATGCCCCTCGGCCTCAATCAGTTCAAAAAAATAGTCAAAATTCCCTCGGGCATCAATAAAACAATAATACTCATCTCACAATAGTTCAAATATCAGTTAAAACTCCAAGTTTGAGTAAAATATAACTGATTTCATGAAAACAATGTAAATCACATGGACTGAGTTCAAATAATATTTCAAATAGTGAGGAAAACAGTGATGAAAGTTCATAAAGAGTCCAAACAATCAACAATAAGCCCCAAGTATGGCAATGATCCCAAATCATAATGATAACAACAAATCGTTTACAATTACGCGGTAAAAGCCAACAACCAGGATGGACCAAGTCACGATCCGCAATGGTGTTCCACCACACGCTCAGGTCCAGCATGCAAGTCACCACAATACAACACTAAGATATGCAAATCCGGGGTTTCAAACCCTCACGATATCATTCCCAAGTATTACTCACCTCGAACTGGTGAAATCCCAAGCCCGCGATGCCTTTGCCCCTCAAATCGGCCTCCACGCACACCGAAACTAGCCAAAAATAGAGCGAATACATCACAATATGCAAATGGGACAATACCCAATCGAAAATAATCAAATTGTAGCAAGAACCTCGAAACTAGTAGAACCCAAACCCGGGGCCCGCTTCTCAAAAAATTACGAAGTTTATATTTTTGGAATCCTCGTCTCGCCACGAGTCCGTACATATAAAGTTCATCAAAATTGGAGTTCAAATGAGCCACCAAATCCCAAATTTACATAGCAAAAACCAAGCCCTAATTTCTTCAATTTTATACCCCAATTTAGAGGATTTAATGGATGATTCTTCGATTAAATAACGTATTTAGGCCACGATACTTACCTCCAATCACTTCCCGTCGAAATCCCCTTCAAATTCTATCAACAAACTCTCAAGTTAGTGCAAAAATGGAGAAAAGAATGATGGGTTCGCGACTGAAATTTTCATTAAAAGCCTTCTGCCCAGCTGGAAAAACCTTCATCTCGATCGCGACCAAGGTCACGTGATCGCGAAGTAAAAAATACCACGACCTCCAAATTACCCAATGCGAACACGACTGAACTAAATGCGAATGCGATGCACTACTGACCTACCTTTCGTGATCGCTGACCAATTAATGCGAACGCGTAGAGCATAAACTGACCTGCCCAAATCCTTCAACGTGAACGCGACTTATCTTGTGCGAACACGAAGCAATACCCTCTTACCTTACGCGAACGCGAACGCATAGAGAAAATCATTAGCCTCCCAAAAATCTTCTACGCGATCGCAACACCACACCGGCGATCGCGAAGCACAAATTCTCTCCAACAATAAGACATCAAAATATGCTACTCCAAAATGCCAATATTGGTCCGATCGACCATCCGAAACTCACCCGACGCCTTAGGGACCTCAACCAAACATACCAACATATTCCATAACATCATTCAAACTTGTTTCAATCATCACAATCCATCAAACAACACTAAAATCATCAATTCTCATCAGATTCGAGCCTAAGTTCTTTAAAAACTTCCAAAACATGTATTCGATCAAAAACCCAATCAAACGACGTCCGAATGACCTGAAAATTTGCATACATATACAAAATCACCTAACGAAGCTACTGCACTCTTGGAATTCCATTCCGACCCTCAGATCAAAATCTCACCTACCAACAGGAATTCGCCAAAATTCCAACTTCGCCAATTCAAGCCTATTTCTACACCGGACCTCCAAATTCGATTTCGATCGCTCTTCTAAGTCACAAATCACCTCCCGAAGCTAACCGAACCACCAGAATTCACATCTAATCCCTCTAACCACATAGTCAACTTCTGATTGACTTTTCTAAAATACGCTTCCTTCTAAGAGGCTATGTGCCTTATTTTCAATTAAAACCAATTCAATTACACCCGATCGACTCTAATACTGATATTGAAATATGAAGCAACATAATAAGGGAGAAACGGAGCAGTAACACATAAGACGATGAGTCGAGTCATCACAGTTTCTCTTGGAAAATAGGAAGTACTTCCATAATCCAAACACAAAATGCAAACGGAAAGCCAACTAAAGTGTAACTATCCAACTCTTTTTCTCTCTCTTTCTCCTTATCCACCTCATCTCATTTGCCTTAAAGCAACTCTTCAACGATTTTAATAGTGTCTCGTAAGAAAGAGAGCCCCAGTTGAAGGAAGCGCACATTGCTTCATCATCGATAATTTTTATTATTTGCTCTGACACATTCATGTTTTTCCTCTTGCCCATCAAATTCGACTCAACAAAATACAGTGTTGCCAATTTCAAAGCATCATCATCACTGCCAACGAATGATGAAGATGTACCATGCGGGCGGCTAGAAATAAAATTATACAAATCAACCAACTCAATTTTGTCTTTTCTAGTGAAATAGACTCTTAAAAGCCTATTCTCTTTCTCATTTAAACCTTTTATATCAAGCGACGAATAACACTTCAAACCAGTAATAATATGGAATGCATCACGAGTAAACTTAATATCACGGTCAAATACCTTGAACGTCATCGAATCAGCTTCACTACTTACAATTTCAGAAAGCAATATACAGTTCATAAGTTTGCCCGAGAACATTACACTTTGTAATATGAAGAAGTTGCCAAAAATACTTTCCCTCAATTTCTTCCATTGGCTATTCAACAGAAAACTTTTAATGGTTTCCTTATATTGAAAATCTCCTTTCCGATATACCAGAAAATTACACCAATTGTCAAAATTAAACACATGATCGCCTTCCATTATGATACTAGAAAAGAAGGAAAAACAAACAAAGATTAAGACTTAACTTAAAATTTCAAGTTTAAAAGTTAAGGAAATACAACCCTTAACTTTAAATTTTAAGTGCAAAGGTTAAGGAAATACAATCCTTAACTTATACTTTCAACTTCCAAAGTTAAGGACACTTAGTCCTTAACTTCAAGTTTCATCTGAAAAAGTTAAGGACAATCAGTCCTTAACTTTGAGTTCCAACTACACAATTTAATATCGTTTATTCCTTATATTTCATGAACACATTTAACTAAAAATTCATAAACATAGTAAGCTTATGAATTTTCCTATATATTTTTATGAAATATCCCTACATAATCAAATATATTGAATCAACCACAAACACATTTTAAATTTCACACACTAAAAATTTATCAATAACAGAATCACACCACATCTACGAAACTAAAACAACATATAATGCTCATTTTTAATATTTCACATGGCATTGAACCAACACACAGAAAGAAAAATAAAAATGCATAAAAAAACATATCACCAGTCGCGATTCAGAATAGATGACGGAGAAGATGAAGGAGCAGAAGTTTAACTGAAGATTTCACTTTGCATGCAACGAAGATGAAGAAGAAGAGAACCCTGAAACTTGGAACCGCTCTCAAAATAATCGGGGGAATGAAAATAAGGGTTTTGGGAGATTTTGGGTATTATGAGCAAAATACAAAAGGGTAATTATGTCTTTTATCCATTAGCAGTGGCTATTTTTTATGAGCATTTTAATTAGTAGATAAAAATTAACACATCCCTAATCAGTGGTTACTACACGCAATTTTTACGAAGAATTACCTATATTTTTTTTAAATACGAAACCTCATGATTCTCTTTTTAGTTTGTTGATTGTCAAGTCACACTCTTAAATGTGCTAAGTGAAAATTACACTTCTTGATCAAATAACTATTTAGAGTTCCTCGTAACTCGTAAGGCTTGTTGAAAAATTTGTCCTCATCGAAGGACCTAAAATTGGAATAAAGCTATAACTAACAGCTTGTTTGGATGGTTGTTCCTCATTGTATCGTATTTTGTTGTTATCCCAAAATAATATTTATTTTGATTGTTTCATTAAAATTAGTTGTATTGTATTGTTAAATCCATTGTTCCGGAACAATGAAAAGTCTCCTTTTTTGAAAAAATCAATTTGGTGTGGTGGGATCGTTTCCTATTTTTCTTTTCAATAATGCCTTAACTTACTACTCCACAATTCTATTTTACCATTTACCTTTTTTCTATTTTAACTCCAAATCTCCAACTTCTAGCCTACTTTGTTTTTTTCGGTATTTCTACCGCCAGCGTTAAAGGTGTTTTGCTGCCTTCTATTTTACTATTTCTCCTAATTTGCTTTTAATTCAATTCTAATAAGTTATGCTCCTTTGTTTTGCCTTCTTATGTTCCGCTTTCTTAAGATATTCTGCCTTATTCTGTTTTATTTTTTAAAAATTATTTTTAGATAATTTTTGTGCCTTGTATGCTGGTGTGACTAATGCGGTTTTTGTTTTTGTTTTTGTTTGCTTTTCCTTTCCCTGCCGATTGGAAACAGCCTCTCTGCCCTCTCGGGTAGAGGTAAGGCCTGTCTACATATTACCCTCCTCAGACCCCACCTTGTGGGAATATACTGTGATGTTGTTGTTGTTGTTTTATGCATATTTTTTTGATAAATTTAATATTTAAATAATTAATGGTATTTTAGTAAACTTATGAGTTACAGTACACTACGATACAATCAAACCAAACAGCAAAATATTATTTAACAATGACAAACAATACAATCTATTCAAACATGATATTTATAAAACGATACGGTGCAATATAATACAGTACGATACAATACATTATAAAATAACGGGGAACAATGATCCGGACTGTAACTAAAACATCATCAGTTTTCTAATTAAAAAGAAATAATATAAATAAAATTCCATAAAGGAAAAAATTCAAAATTTCCAACCGAGACATAACTGTCCTCCAAAATCCAAAGACTAATATTTATAGTGTCTATCGAGTAGTACTTTTTACCAGTCATCGCCGGTCATTTGAACAAACGCACCAATTCATTTTCGGCCCATTCGGGCCTTCCAAAGCCCGGCTCAAAACCTTTCCCTTTCTTCTTTACGCAGGGCCCGTCGGAGCTCTTCAATTCTCAAACTTCCGATCGAATCACCGCCGCTGGAGATCTTATCTTTCTATTTCATTCGAATTCATGGAGCAATTATAGAACTTCGAGAACCCATTCCCTCATTCATTGAAAAAACGCATTTGAGGGGGGTGGGTGGGGAAGAAAGGAGAAGAGATAAATTCGAACAGAAATGTCTAGGCAAATGGCAAATGCTGCGTTCCACAAATCCAAAACTCTCGATAACAAATATGTAATGACTGATTCACGTTATGTATTTGACATACATAGGAGAATTTACTGCTAGTTGTTATAAACATAAACATTTTAATTTTTGTTCATATGTATATGTTTACCTCTGTCTCTATTTTTCAGTTTTTTCTTATACAGAGAACTTCTAATATTGTTTATCATTTGTATTTGCATAATATTGGCACGAGATTGTGTGTGTTGGCATGAGATGAGTTTAAATAGACTGACATGGTCAGTGAAGATCCATATAGTCGGCCTCAACTTGTTTGTGACCAAATTATAATTGTTGTTGTTGCTGCTGTCGTTACTCATTGAGTTGCTATCTCTCGAGTACTAGTATAAAGGACAGTCCGGTGCACAAAGCATCCGTGCTTACGCACACACCCCAAGAGGTGTAATGTAGACAATCTACCCTAATGCAAGCATTACTGGCTGCTACCACGGCTCGAACCCGTAACGTATAGTTAACACTCAGATAACTTTACCGTTTCTCCAAGGCTCCTCTTCATTTCGAATACTAGTATGCTCTTAAGAATCGCAAAACTAGAATTGAAGTTTCAATCTTGTTAAGCTTCCTTGCATTTTCTAATTAAGTGAGATTATGCTACACAACCAGCGGAGGCAAAGAACACTAGGTGATTCTTCTCATATGTCTAAGCTAAGGTGGGAGAGTTTACCTGATACTTGTGTTGGTGGGAGTAGCAAGTACTCGGTGAGATAGTAGAAGTACGTGCAAACTGGTTGGACACCACTGTCATCAAACAACAAAAGATGAGATTATGGGTTGAAATATTTAGCGTTATGGATTATTAGGGGAAAATTTTGTTTTTTCTGGCTCGGGCATGTCAGGGTTTTGGAATTTTTCTGCTGAGCTATTAAAAATTGTGAAGGTGTAAACAAAGTAGTATATATCTTAGTCTAATATAGGTGTTCTATGTTTGTCTACATTTGAGTTCAAAGCAAATTTTGTTGCTCTTTTCGGAATTGATAGCTGTTCGATTGACTGATTGATAATTGTCTTTGTGGATTGAAGATGCTTGGAGATGAGATTGGGAAGGGAGCTTATGGTCGAGTCTATAAAGGTCTGGATTTGGAAAATGGCGACTTTGTTGCAATTAAGCAAGTCTCTTTAGAGAATATTGCTCAGGAGGATCTCAACATCATTATGGTACATCATCACTTCTTAGCTAATTGTTTACTAGAGAGAAAAAAAAATAGGAATTCTGATTTTTTTCAACTTCGTGTGTTACCACATATTGTGTGTGCAAATATGCATCTATGGAATCAATCTGCTCAGTTTTCTTGATAACCCAGCTTTTGCTACTTATATCCTTTGATATAAAGTTGGAATTACAGCCAGTTGTATAAATTTTTACAATCATGATTACTGTTAGTAGTTAGTACTATAATTTTGTTGGGGCTCCTATCTTTCTTCGTGTTACTGCAAGCGCGCACTCACGATCTGGGAAATGTGTTCCTAAAGCCAGCTGGCTTGGAAGACGATTATGTCTGTTTTATGCTAAGACAGACACAACAATAGCTATGTGGCTGTTAATCTAAAGCGAAATTTCGAACCTTGAAATAAATTTAATCCTCTTGGTCAGTACTTTAACAATTATACTTGTGTATTTTTGTCATTGATGGATTGATGTTAGGATGACTACCTTTTCTTTTCTGAAGCTTGCAAGTGCAGATGGACTTGGTTAGTGTTGAGCTTCCTTTTCCTTACTCTGGAACCACTCCCAGCCCCCAGGCCGGTTGGCCGTTCTAATCATTTGACAACTCGGTTTTGATGATATTTTGTAGTTGTTATTGCTACCAATTCCCACATCTGATTCCTTGATATGGCTCCTATTGGTCCCATAAAAGATTTCCTGCAGTTGCCGTGACAATTGCAGCAGCTGATTTCCTAATTCAGATTCAGTTGGCATGATTCACTTCTCCCTCCTGGATGTAAATTATGCCACTCTTGCTTTGTTAATGCCGGCACTTCCTGAAACAGATCCCTAAACTCCTCTTTGTGTTGGAATTGCCCATAGTGATTGGTTGTGGAACCAAGTTGTCAGGTCTCCCGGTTAGGGGTCGAATCACTGGGATATTTCTTCTCCTGTTCTCCAACCTTATTGTTCCTGGCATCTGCCTCTTGAAGAGACTATGAGGAATGGCAATGGAACTCACATTTACTTTACAATAATATTATTTTAATAGATAAACTATTTTATATTTATTATGAATCGTCCTAATTAAGTTTTCAATTTTGTTTAATTAATGTAGAAGACAAAATCACAAAGTACATCAGGATTAATATCAAAGTAATAGTAGTGGACATGTTCGAACCCGGTTGAGCCCTATGTTAACACATTTATTTCTTCATCAGAAGTAATAATAGTCCACATCTTATATAACTTCTTAATTTTGGTACATATAGTTTGAGAAACAAATGGTTAAATTGATAAGAGGTAATTTGGTAAATATGAAGTTTCCTAAATACATTTTTGTCATGACAAAAATTACTTTTTCTACTTTTCCTTTTCCTTTTAAGGACAAATTACAAAATTCTACTTCTTCCTGTACTAGAAGAACTGCTTGTGCTAATACGTAGAATTGCTTATTATTTTTCTAAGATGATTGATACCTTTAATCACCCAAAACGAAGTTTTTTTTAAAACATAAGTACTTCAAAATTTTCAGTAGTTCGGCCAAACTGGCTATTAAACCTTTGTATTGTTTGATAGAAATAATGCTTGAATTTTATTTCCTCCGAACATTCTCTTAAGTAGATATCACATAGGAAAAATAGGAAAGCTAAAGTTAAGGATTAAAATTAAAATCTTCTTTCATAGCGAAAATACTTAGAAAAATAGAATCTCTTATTAGAAACAAAATTACTAGTTAATGACTCTTACTATACTGAAAATGCTTGCAAAATAGAATTTCTTACCTGAAACGAAGTTACTATAATGAAATATTTGCCAAAAATAGGATCTCCTAATTAGTGTTGGTCTTCCTTATTCCAAGCCATATGTCTCCAGTATGTTTTTCCGACAAATCATCCATAACATTTGGTTGTGTTAAATTAATGTTGATAATTACTGATATGTGCATTGTGTCATTTGATGAATTGTATTATTTTCTTGACTTAATGTGACTTACGAGTTGTTCTTTTCTTTGGATGCTATACTTGGTCGGATGCATTAATGTCACAGCAAGAGATTGATTTGCTTAAGGTAAAGATCTCTTACGTCTTTTGGTCCTCATCATAGCATTTCCCAACCCTCCCAAGGAGGAGAAAGAAACAAAAGGAAAATAGAATGAACCTGAAGGTATACTTTTCAGCAAGGACAACTAAACCTGTGTGATCATATTTTCTTTTGTTCTCCAGAATTTGAACCACAAAAACATTGTGAAGTATCTTGGATCCTTAAAGACAAAGACTCATCTTTTCATAATTCTTGAGTGAGTGAGCTTGAAACATATTTTCATATTTTTTTTCTTTATTTCTGAAAGAGACTAACTAATTGAAATTCTGATACTTCTTTGAAGGTATGTAGAGAACGGTTCACTTGCCAACATTGTCAAGCCAAACAAATTTGGGCCTTTTCCAGAATCTTTGGTTGCTGTTTACATCTCTCAGGTTTCATATTGAGTGCCAAGTTAGGTGTCTCTCAGATTAGTTGTGGAAGTTTCAGTTTTTGATGGCTCTGTTCTGTCGTAGGTATTGGAAGGGTTGGTTTATCTACACGAGCAAGGTGTAATTCATAGGGATATCAAGGGTGCAAATATATTGACAACTAAAGAGGTTTTTAATCGCACCCCTTTTCTAATTTTGCTACATTCATGCAGGGAAATTCCTACTCTCTTTGTTCCATTTTTGTGGCTTTATTACTATTTGGGTAGTTAGAGAAAGGTTTTGTTGTTCCTTTTACCACAATTTTCTTATTTTTTAATAAATATTTCGATTTATTAACTATAGGGATTAATAGTTCTTTTTACGTAGTTCCACAATACGATTTATTTTTCTTTTTTTAACTCAAAAGAATCTATAGCCGAATTCAGACTGAAAATTAAGTAGTTTGACCCTCGTATTCCGAACCCCGCCACATAAAATGGGATGACTGGAGTAATTAGTTGTTTTCTCATTGTGCTATTATCTGATTTCTTTTGTCCCTTCTAAGTACTTGCATTTTCAATCTCATTGTTTCCATCCATTCTCATTCTGATTATAAAATCAGCTCAAGTAAACTTTTCCTGACGTGTGTGTTTGCTTTTCCTAATTTTTTTTTCTTGATAATTTTTGTTTGCAGGGTTTGGTGAAACTTGCTGATTTTGGCGTTGCAACAAAATTGACAGAGGCAGATGTTAATACACACTCAGTTGTTGGAACACCATATTGGATGGCACCTGAGGTGTTGAAAACTTATTTTGCGTGGAGTCTATATTTGGATTGACATTTTGTTTTTGTTTCTTGCCTGTTATTCACCTCTGAAAGGGAAGAGAACTTTCTTTGAATTAGTTATCGACTAGGTGTTGCTTAGCTGAGAGTTCTATCTTGTATATTTACTCATGCACATGGTGTTCCTTAGAAGGAAATCAAGTACAACTAAAAGTTTTGAGTATCTTAGCTTGACTTATTTTACTGTTGTAAGAAGCCACCTTTTAAAAGGCATAATTTAGCATGTCAATGTGATGTGTTGAAAGTAGACTTCTCTTTTGAAATGGTAAGTTTTTACGCATAGACATCACTGAGAATGTGCTGGAATTGAAATGGCAAGTTTTTACTCATAAACAGTACTAAGAGAGATTGCATAAGAAATCGCAGAAGACTTGGAATACCATTCCTGAAGCCATTTGGTGGACTGTTTGGCTTGAAAGAAAATAGAATAAGTTTTTAAGGCAACAGGAGAAACATACATAGCCTTAAACAAAGATGTATATGTTTGCAAGCTTTTTGGTTCAACCTGCTTATTGTACATGATGAAGTTGGATTTCTAAATACAATTGAGGAACTGCACATTTTTTCTATGTTGTTCGGACTCTCCGAAAATGTGGCAGGATACGTGTCGTATCCTCCAAAAGTAGTGCATTTTTGAAGGATCCAACATGGGTGCGGCTACATTTTGGAGAGCCCGCGCAACATAGTATTTTTTAATTATGACTTTTTTCTTTGACAAGGTAATATGTTTGTATTGATTATAAAAGTGGTTACACAAGTGATTTGACCACCAGTAATTACAATGGAGGAAAACCAGAAGAGAGGCCTAGAGTTCTATAAGACTCACAGTTGGTCTAAAACATCAAAAGTATTCTCACTCTCTTCTAGGTATTCCTGTTTACACCAAAAGTAATATAACATTAAACAACTCATCTTCAGTTTGTGTATTGAACTATGGTTGTCCCCTAAGCATCTTTGGTTCCTTTCTTTCAATATTGTCCACCATATACAAGCCGGGACAAATTTCCATCTCTCCTTTTGGCCGGAATGTTCCCCATCTCTTTTCCAACTAGTTAGGACTTCCTTGATATTCCTTGGCATAACCCATCGGATCCCCTCAGATTGATGAATATCTTCCATAGTTGATCGGTAACACTACAGTGTAAAAAAAGATGGTTGACTGTCTCCCCCTGAGTTTCACATAGGTGACATCTGGACCCCAGCTGATAACCTCTCTTGATGAGATTATCTTGTGACAGGACTGCTTCTCTTGCTAATAACCAAGTAAAACATGCAACTTTGTAGGGAATTCTTACTTTCCAGATCATCTTCCATGGCCAACATCCAATCTGATTGTTAGACTGGTTGAAAGCTTTGTATGCAGATCTGACAGTAAACTTGTCTTCTTTTCCCCCATTCCAATGCATCTTATCCTCAGAATTTGAAGTCCATTTGAATTGTTCTAAGGTGTTATAGAATTCTGACATCCTTTGAATTTCCCAATCATTTAAGAGTCTTCTGAAGGTGAGATTCCATCCTTGACCTGTCCACAATTCTCCCACATAAGAAACTTGTTGTTGGTTCAAGTGGTAAATGTCTGGAAACAGCTGCTTCAAAGTTCTTTGTCCTAGCCATATGTCTTCCCAGAAAGAGATCTTCATACCATTGCCCGCTTTAAGACTAGACTTAGTACAAAACTTTGGCCGTTGATTTCTGATGGATCTCCACAGGCTAACCCCATAAGGAGTGCTCACTGGTTTGGTTGTCCAGCTGCCTTCCTTCCCATACCTTACCTCAATTACATTCTTCCACAGAGATTGTTCTGTTGTAGCAAACCTCCATAGCCACTTCATCATCAAACTTTAACTTTGTAATTATGACTTTTAGCACTGGCTTACTGCAAGTATTTATAAATCTTCGATCACTTATAAAAAAAAAGGACTCTGCTTGAATCATGTAAGTTGTGCCAAAAGTATGAAGACAAAAGTATAGCCCTGTCTAAATGTATAGGGATTCTAGGAGCTGTAGAATAGATTCAGCTTCATTTGCCAGTTCCATTCTGCACCAACAGTAAAACAAAAGTGCCGCTGTCCTTTATCCTTTGGATGTGATTGTGCTCATCTTCAAAGCATCTCAAGTTCCTTTCTTTCCAAACAGTCCACCAGATTCAAGCTGGTGTAGTGTTCCACCATGTTATCTTTCTTCTCTCTGAACCTGCCCTGATCCAGCTTTTCAATAAATCAGCTGTGTTGTTTGGCGCCATTTGACTCCCAGGAAGTTCCAAAATAGTTAAAAAAATCTGAAAGTAGACTTTCTTCTTTTGGAAAAGAATGCTAAACCACTAAAAAAGCAAGTAATTTGAATGGACAGTTCACTGGTTAGAAAAGGGAAGAAAATGGGATTTGTTGAAATATTCTGCTGGTTATATTAGTGATAGCAGAAACTTGCACCTAGAAGATCTATGCTTAATGCTTTCCCGTGTTTCAGGTGATTGAAATGTCGGGAGTATGTGCTGCATCTGACATCTGGAGTGTTGGCTGTACAGTTATAGAACTTCTTACTTGTGTACCTCCGTACTATGATCTTCAGCCCATGCCTGCTCTCTTTCGGATTGTACAGGTGAGTTTTAGTTATGCTATGTCTTTTTGTCTTTACGTATGAGGAAGACGAGGATAATATTTTGAATTAAGGTAGTGGTGATATTCCTTATTCCACTAGCTACTGAGTGGTTAACGGCTGCTTTTACGATCTTCATCGATTTAATGGATCCTTGTCTATTTCCAGGATGATCATCCCCCAATTCCAGACAGCCTTTCTCCTGCTATCACTGATTTTCTGCGTCAGTGTTTTAAGAAGGTAATAGAATATTAATCCTTCATCAATTAAGTCTTGGTACTTGATTTTTTCTAGTTTATTGGCTTAATGAGGCAAAAGGGAGACTGCTGTGCGTTTGGATTGGGAAGATATGAGAAGTTACAGGTGACATGACCTAAGTTGTTTACTCTCACATTTATAATGCTCAAAGGATGATGATAGTCTGATGTTGGACGTGGATCTAATAGAACTACAAGTTCACCGGCCTCAACATAATTGGCATTCTTAAAGTAATGGAGTTCTATAATATTGTCAGAATTTGGAGGCGGGCATGATGAACAATACGAGGCTTTTTGGCAGGCATGGTTGATGTTGTAAAGTAATGAGGAGAATCTTCAACTACATTTTCTGACTTTAATGTAGTTGCAGAAATCCATCCAAACATTTTGTTAAATGGAAACTTGAAGCTTTAGATACCTTGGAGATTGATAATTTTTATGATTTTGTCTTGTCGCTAGTTTATCCCTTGACTACTCCAATAGATTTTGGTAACTATAGATTAGCGTGTTTCAGGATGCTAGACAAAGGCCTGATGCTAAGACACTACTTTCACATCCATGGATACAAAACTCAAGGCGTGCTTTGCAGTCCTCACTCCGTCATAGTGGGACGCTAAGGTATTTTGTAATATACTCTTAGTTTTTCTTTGATAATTGAAAATCTCCAAGGGCCAGTGGCACACAGTTCGAGACACAGTGGATAATGGGCCCGCCCCTCTACACTTTACACTTAAATACCAGTTTCTTATCTTATCCGTGTTAGGGTTCGAACCCATGACTTGCGTTCAATCCACACATCAGGGGCTGTGATCGGGCCACTAGACCAAGCCTCGGGGATTGTAAAACACTCATAGTCATCATTAGTCTAGTACTTTTCCTCTGGGATTCCCCCTAGATAGCCGTTCTATGACGGTATAGTTTTTTGATCCACACCATATTTTTCTTGCATTTGTTATCTTTTAGAAATATAGAAGAAGATGGATCGGCTGATACAGATGCATCGAATGAAGATGATAAGGGTGCTGCTGGAAGCTCTTCTTCGGACAAAGCAAAAGTATTTTTCTTTGGAGTTTCTTTAATATGATGAAAATATCAATTAAGCAATATAGTGATACTCTCCGAATCCAGGAATCTTGTTCAGTGCTGGCATCACCTGAAGTCTCGGAGATTAGCAAGTCAGAAGAGTTTGATGGCTCAACTAGTAATCACTTAGAAGGAAGAACTGATAATATTGAAGATCAATTTACGTCAGATCAAGTTCCAACTTTAGCAATCCATGAGAAGTCTCCTATTCAAAGCTGTGCTGATGGATTGGCTGTGAATAATGAATCAACGCTTCAAAGTTCAACAGACTTGGTTGAGCCTGAGAAAGTTCTTGCAAACGGTGAGCTTGAGTCTAGTCAGTCCAAGGGAGGAAATAATGTAGGTAAGAAGGTTGAAGAAAAAGGACGTGGCATTAATGCTTATTCTGCATCGTCCAGTTCTGGACAAAAGAACCCAGATCATAGTCCTAGAAAGGTAAAGTTTATGCTTATAATTCCTATTGTTGATTTCTTAATGTCATTGCCAAAGAAATCACTACAGGATTCGTAATGTTTTTGCTCGAAATGTACTTTTGATGAGGTGTTCTTTTTTGCATCTATTGAATGGATATCAATAAATTCACTTCTTTGAGGAAAAATGTAGAGGATATTCTTATAATTCCTATTTTCTCTTTGCTTCTTGCTGAACAAGATCCTTCTTTTTCAATGTTAGAAAATTAGTAAACAAGTCTTTAGTATTTAGCTGTCATAAGCTGGAGATGGTAACTTTTACACCTCATGTGTTTTAGGTTTAATCAAATTATGACCTTTTCTTTTGTTGTATGTTATCTATGCAAATGGGATAATTTTGATGTCAGTTATGAAGTCTAATTGGTGGAACCGTGTTGGTGTGACTAACTTCATCGCTAATCCAGGTTTTTCGTGTTATGAGTAGTAGTTTATAGGAAGAGGTTGGTAAGTCCATGTCCTGCCTGAGCTCAGAGTTCTAATTTGAAAATAATATTTATCTCTGTTTTCGGGGTAATAACTTGTTTTTGTTTCTATAATTTCATCCATGTTATGTACGTTCATCTCACGCTGGTTACTATTAGTGGATTGATTTTTTTTTTTTTTGCAAGATTGTCTCTGATCTATTTTGAAGCTCAGCTCTGCTTGTGTTCCTTTGCTCCTTTATGTCTTTTGCGCTGCATCAAACATTACTCAATGTTCTTGTGTCGTCTATTTAGCTGCTTCTTATTTTATGCTGAATCATATTCGTATCTATTCTTATCTGAAAATTTGTGAAGGCTGTGAAGACATCAGTCGTTCCGCGAGGAAATGAACTGAGCAGATTTAGTGACCCCCCTGGTGATGCTTCGTTGGATGACCTGTTTCATCCATTGGAGAAGAACCTGGAGAATCGCGCTGCTGAAGTTTCTCTTTCTTCATCATCTTCACAAATTGCTCAAAGCAATGCGGTTTCCGAAACTGGAAAGAATGATTTGGCGACAAAGTTGAGGGCCACAATTGCAAAGAAACAAATGGAGAGTGAATCAGGTCCAGCAAATGGTGGTGATTTACTCAGCATCATGATGGGTGTGTTGAAGGAGGATGTAATAGACATGGATGGTTTAGTATGTGTGCTTATTCTTTTAGCTTGGTTTATGCATATTCTTTATACCTGACTGTCTTTCTTCTTTCATTATCTTAATTCATTATTTTTTGGATGCTTTCAGGGCTTTGATGATAAATTGCCAACAGAAAATCTTTTTCACCTTCAGGTACTTGTAGACATGTTTTCTAGACTTATTTGTGTGTGGACGCCTTGACCTTTGTCTTTTTGAGAAGTTAAGGTAAATTTGTAAATGATTCAGCACAAAGACAGTGCTGTTTTAGCTGTACAATATCAGCACGGAAACACCAAATAGCAAAAGACAGCATCAGCTATCCCCTTAGTGATTCTAAAATCTGTAGCACTATTTCAGCCTCATTTACATATTCCAGTCTACAGCAAAAGCAAAAAGAAAATATACAGTTTGCCGTTATCTTGTGAATGGAGTTGACACTATCTTTAAAGCATCTTCTATTTCTCTTGTTCCATATAGTCCACCATATGCAAGTAGGTATAGTATCCCACCAAAGAAGCTTCATCTTCCTGGCTCCCTTTCTGTCCATCTCTTCAAAAGGTCATCTGTTGTCCTTGGCATAGCCCACTGCAGCCCAATCATATTCATATACAAATGCCATAATTGCGCAGTAACATGACAATGCAAAAGCAAATGACAGGTACTCTCTGCTTGACTTCCACAGAGAACACATTTCCTAGTTAGGACGCCCCCTCTTTTGCAGATTCGCATGTGTGAGACGAGCTTCATTGCTCACTATCCATGTGAAGCTAGCAAACCTTGATTGGAGCTTTGGACCTCCAAATTTGTTTCCATAGCCAAGGCTTCACTGAGTAGTCCACCTTTATCGGATCCTTGTAGCAAGAAAAGAACTCACAGAGAACACTCCTTTGCTGCTGGGCCACCATGTAATGCTATCTTTTGTTTCTAATAGCTTCAGATTCATGCTCAACAGATTAATAAATTGAGCAGTCCTTGTTACCTCCCAATCATTAAAATTCCTTCTGAAGTTTATGCTCCAAAACCCCATTGATTCTGTAATCAGGTAGTGATGAAGTTTTGTTTACTGCTAAGGGAAACAAATCAGAGAATAAGTTCATCAAAGGGCATTTACCAGCCCAATCATCCATCCAAATGGCAATGCTTCTACCATTGCCAACTTTAAATCCATTTTTGCCGTAAAGCAAGGCCAAATGATCCGATGGCCATCCAAACAGAAACTGCGAAGGGTGTTCTAACATACTGGAACACCATACTTAATTTTAATTACACTCACCCACAGTGAATCCATCTCTTCATTAAACCTCAAAAGTTACTTCATTTACAAGCATCTTGTATGTTGTCTGAAATCTTTAATGCCCAACCATCTTCTTTCTTGTTTTTAGTTAGTCTTCCATTACACTAAGTTGAAGGCTCTCCTCTTCTTGTTGCGTTATCACAGGAAATTCCTCCCAAGCTTATCAATTCTTTTCTCAATCTTGACAGGCAAACAGAACAAAGAGACATCACATATGTAGGAAGAGAGTCAAAAACACTATTTAAAAAATGGTTTTAATGCCTCTACATCATTCAAGTAATATTTTGTCCTCAAACTCTTTGACAGCATTGTACTGTAAAACAGTTCATAAAATCTTATCCCGGAGTATTGATACCATAAAAATCTGGCATGTTATTTATGAGCTGATTCTGAAGCAATAATTATACAATCTCTTCCCTTTTGTCTCTTCTGAAAGCAAAATTGAGAATCCATTTACTTAATAGATTCCTTGGTTGCTACCGTTTTTCTATTTTTTTTCTTTGACGAAGAAAATCAACTGTTAAGATTATGGAGGTTTATAATTTTTTTTTTTTTAAAATATCTCTTTCTTTATTAAAAATGGCGGTTTATAAGTATATTTTCAACACAGCAAAATATCCGTTTTTTTAGCAGCACTGTGCAATTGTTTCATTTTCCATTTCACCGGGGTTTCTTTGTTAGATGCACAATGATTGCAAATAAAGTTTTCTTTGGTTGCTAAAGTTCTAGGTTTGACAAACCAGTACCAGGCACAATCTACATTAGAGCATACATATAACACTTTTCTTCCACATTCTTGATAATTATGGTTTCTGATTTGCTAATGTATAGAGTTTCGTCTCATTTCCTTCTTTTGCAATGAATGAATCATCTTGGGAGATTGCCTTTCTTTCCCATTGGAAAAAGAATATTTATGAAGGTTTTATCGGGAAGGTTACAAAATAAAACCAAAGCAACGATAACAGGGGAAGAGATATGGGGAGCTTACTCTCAAAAGAGAGTGCAGCCAATAGTCTGTAATAGGGATTTTTAGCTTATGCCAGAGAAGTATAAGATAATAATCCTCGTGTTTAATCCTGTAATCTCTAGTTTATATACCTTTTGTATATGCTTTATTTGCATTGACCGTTACATAAGTTCTATCTCCGTTAAGTGATATATGAATTTCTAGACAAGATAAACGAAAAACCTGACTCACGGATATTTTGGAACTTATCATATTGACAGGCTGTAGAATTCAGCAAGTTGGTATCATCTTTAAGAACAGATGAATCAGAAGATGTTATTGTATCAGCTTGTCAGAAGTTAATAGCATTCTTTCATCAACGGCCAGACCAGAAGCTTGTCTTTGTCACCCAGCACGGTTTGCTTCCTCTAATGGAGTTACTTGAGGTTCCCAAAACTCGCGTATGTCTTTATGGTGTGATCGCATTATTGCTTCAGTCTCTGTGCTCATTCAACAAGCTGTAGCAGATTTGTTTCCGGTTAATCCGTGGACTAATGTGCTTTCATTTTTCAGGTCATCTGTTCAGTGCTGCAAGTACTAAACCTGATTGTTCAAGATAACACGGATTCCCAAGAAAATGCTTGTCTCGTTGGCCTTGTAAGTGTTACTAGCATTTATTCTTCTGATTGTACTTTGAATAATTTAAATAAATGTTTTTTGTTAAGAAATTGGGGAAGCCCCGTATACAACCCATATACCATAAAATTTAGAACCTACACCAAAACTTGGTTCTCTACTACATAAACGCAATCTTCTAAACTAATAGGAAGCTCATGGGTACACCAAAAAGAAACTAGAAACAAAAGAAATTTGTAAGTAAATTTTAATAATTCTGAAAAGTAAAGACTGCAAACCGTGGTTTTATTGATACTGGGGCTAAACCATTTTTCTCAACTTGTATTTATGTTAAAGGTGTCACGCCCCAATCCCGGTCGTGAGGGCGCCCAACCCTAAAGCTAGGCAAGCCTGACCAACAATCGCTCCCAAATCAACCTTAAACCTCACAACCGACAATTTAAGGAGAATATAATAGTTTTAGAATAATAATCCAATATTTATAGAAGAATAATACCGAGAAATATGAAGTCTGATAAAAACACTCCCAAAAGATCTGGGGTCACGAGTTTAGAGCCTCTAAACAAAACTGGATAATAATATCTGAACGAAAATACACAAGTCTGGGAATATATATATATATATAAATAAAACTGGAATAAGAAGAGTAGTCATGTCATGCGAACGTCAAACAGCTACCTCACCAACTCTGTTAAACTCTGGAACAAAGATTGCTTAGCTAAACCTCCGGTGTACCTGAATCTGCACACAAGGTGCAGGGAGTAGGGGTGAGTACTAAGTATTCAGTGAGTAATAAGCATATAAAATGTTTGAAGATAAGAAATCCACGAAATGCCACAAAGTAAAGCTACATCTAACAGTCCGATACTTTACTACGAACTTACAACAACTTCAAATACAACAGTCAAGTATAATATAAGAATGCATGAATGCAATGCAATGCACATGACCGCTACGGCGCGTAGCTCGATCCATTTAACGTCGACGACGCTCACTAGGGGTGTGTACAGACTCCCGGGGGGGTGGGGGAGGACTCCTTCAGCCCAAATTCATATCATCCGCTGCGGCGTGCAGCCCGATCCATACTCAGTCCACAATATGCATATGAGTCACACAACAGTTCAACTTATTTATTTCCAGGTTCCAGTTCATTAACAATGAAAAATACTTTAATTTTATTTAATTTTTCCACAACAGGTGACTTAGCATTTCATAACAGTGATTTCAAGCCAGGACTGAGATCAATCATTTTACAAATCATGCTATCACATAGATATCTATCCCCTAAGGATACTACAGGTCGGCACAAGGCCCCAAACATGGCTTATAGCCCACATATATACTTAACACAGTATGCGTTTCAACCGCCAATATAATATTATTCTCATTCGGGATGGACCAAGTCACAATCCCCAGTCATAACCAATCCCGCACCTGCCATGGGGTGCGAGTCACACCCTAAATAGCGTCACAATATGATAAGCCGGGGGTTCAAACCCTCAGGCTATTGTATACACTAACTACTCACCTCTAACCGGCCGTGGACTCGTCCGCGATGTCTTTTCCCTTCGAATTTGCCGCTTCGTGCAGTCGAATCTAGTCAAAACCACAGCAAATACATAAATATGGGTAAAAGAAACATAACCCAATCAAAATTACTCGAAAAACATAACAATTCACGAAGTTGGTAAAACCCGAGCCCCGGGCCCACTTCTCAAAAAATTCTGAAAATTATACCAGAGGATTCCTCGTCTCGTCACGAGTCCGTACATATAAAGTTCATCAAAATCGGAGTCCGTTTGACCCATCAAATTCTAACTTTACACCTTCTTAGGTTTCAAGCCCTAACCTCCATTTTTACCCCTTAATTCCTTGATTTTTCAGTATTTAATCTATGTTTTTACATCATAACAACATAATCCGAGTCTAAGAACTCTTACCCGATGAAATCCCACGAATTCTCTCTTAAAAATCGCCTCAGAAGCTTCTTTTCGTTTCAAAATTGGAAGAAAACTCGACCTGCTCGTCCTAGGTATACTGTTCACGCGTTTAATCGCTCCCAATGGATTCCTTGTGAAATTCTAATGAATTTAGGCTTTTGAATCACTCAATTTGACCTTATAATGAAGGAGATATGTAGGTTTTAAGATTTGCAAATAGTGCAGGTTTTTAATACACTGTCAGGGGCAATTTCGTCATTAACCTGAAAATCTGGGCAACCTTAGTAAAATGGCCATAAAATTCTCATACGATGTCCAAATTCGATGATTCTTTTTGCTACGGGTTCGTAATTACAATACGGATCTAATGCTTTATTCAAAACAGTAATCGGGGCTCATTTGTTTAATATGGTACCCCTATATGTCCAAAGATACGACGTTGAAACATCAAATAAGAGCATGATCACAACCCGAAACACACCCGAGGCCCCTGGGACCTCAACCAAAGGCACCAACATATCCCAAAACATCATCCAAACTTGTTCCAATCATCAAAACACACCTAACAACACTGAAATCATCAATTCACATCGGATTCTAGCCTTAGTTCTTCAAAAACTTCTGATTGCGCTCCTAAGTCACAAATCATCCCTCGAAACTAGTCGAATCATAGGAAATCCATTCTGAGCCTTCTAACTAATAAGTATACATTCGGTTGACTTTTCCAAGCTAACCTTCTTATAAAGAGACTTATTGTCTCATTTCTACTGGGACTCTATCCGAATTACTTCTAATTCTCCAAAAATATATAATGAAACCTATAGAAGCATAAAACGGGGAAAGCGGGGTGGTAACTCCCGTGATGACGGGTCGGGTCGTTACAAAAGGTAACACATATTCCTAATAAAAAGCTTGTCTTGTTGGCCTTGTAAGTGTTACTTACAGTTAAACTTCTGGTTCTACTTTATATATTGATAAAATAAATGTTTAATAATTCTGAAAGTAAATGCTGCAGACAATAGTTTTCTTGATACTGGGGCGTAACTTTCTCAACTTTTATTGTTTATTTGTCTCGTAGATCCCTGTCGTAATGAGTTTTGCTGCCCCCGATCGTCCTCGAGAAATTCGTATGGAAGCAGCTTGCTTCTTTCAGCAGCTTTGTCAGTCGAGGTATATAGATTATGGCTCTGGGTTTTTGTGTTGATGACATGAAAAATTGCACACCTTAACTGATGATTGCTTTGTTTACAGTTCCTTGACGTTGCAAATGTTTATTGCTAACCGTGGAATACCTGTTCTTGTGGGTTTTCTAGAAGCTGATTATGCCAAATATAGGTATGTTTTCTATATCTTTTGATTAGAGCATTTCATTTGCGGACGAGATGACGTAGTTCTCATGTTTTCTTCACTTCAAATATTTGACTTTAAATGAATGTAGTTTCTCTTGTACAATTATTTTGGTCTGCAAGAGTGCGCCATTTAATGTATATATTGGAACTTTGCTTATTGTGGAGTGTGGAAATCTACATTTCGATTTTATTCATTGTTGGAAGAGAATTTTGTTAATTACAAATGAGTTTGGAGTTAATCGAAGTGTTAAAAGCATTTAACTGCAGATATAATTGTGTTGGAGATTTTAGTAATTCACCTTCAAGAATTGCAAAATTGCTTCTGAGGCTACACAAAACTATTTATTTTTAAAAGAAAGAAATTCTTTAAGAAGTGTCATGATCTGGTTATTTGCAATCAGGACCGAGATAGTAGGTAGTCGAAAAAAAGCCTGAGTTCAGATAGCAGCGTCACACTGATTTAAGTGTGGTTGGCATCTAATATAGTGACTCCAATAACTAGTCCAATTTCAATTTTGTCTATGGGTGGACGTGAATCACCAGGGTAAGAGCGTTTGCAATGTTCTTGAAGTATGAGCAGATCATACAATTGTTTGATGAGATATCGATAACCAGTGTGATCTCTGACAGTGACCTTGCTACTTTTGGGGAAATATTAGGCTCCAGACAGACTTGGGTAAAATAGATTGGGGTTATTGGGGGGGGGGGGGGTTGTTGGTGGACCAAGAAAATAGTTAGTTTGGCAAGCATACTGGAATGTGTGATTAGGTTTCTACCAACCACTCACCTGGACATTTTACAATTTGAAGCAAGTATAGAGAAAAGTCAGTTTGAGATATTGTTATAACACAGAGAAACAATTGGCATCATGAACAGACATCTGTCTTTTGGAGGTTTTTTCACCAGAACCATCTTTCTAATAATTGCCACTAAAAATATTGCTTAAGTACTGTTAGTAATGTCTTTTGGAGGTTTGTCAAACAAGTGACAAACAGTTTGACTTCATGTGGCTAATGCTGATTATTACTGTGGTTATTGACATCTTTACCTATTTTTTGTTAATGTACCCTTTCTGGTGTAAGTGGAGAAGTATTTAGGCATGGGAGGTTTCATGAATAATGCAGCTACGACCTTCTCAAGGTCTTGAAACCTAAGACAATAATCTGATGCTTTACTATGGTTGGGAAAAAATAACGGAAAGTTCACACCGAAACCTTTCTATTCCCGTTGGTAATGAAAGCAGAAGAAGGCATCTGCAATCTATGTGGATATATGTAGAAAGCAAAGCGCCTCTCAAAGTTGCTGTCCTTAGCTTGACAGCAGCACATGAGGTTGTTTGCCCAATGGACTGTCTGCAGAAGATATGGGAAGTACTTTGCAGCATCTGTTAGCTTACCTGAGGAAGAAGTTGAATCTGTAGACCATTTCTTCGTGAATTGTAAAAGGAATACAGATGCCTGTAGTATGTTCCTGCTACTAGTCGGGGTTGAATTGGTGATAAAACATTCTGTCTTTGAGCTCCTACCAGTATGGAGTGTAAGAATGATTTTATTTATTTTTGGGACATTTGGAAGGAAAGAAACTAGAGGTGTTTCAAAGGAGAGAGAGTCTACCATGCACAAGCAGAAACCCAAATGTTTTAGAAACTTTTGCAATCATTTTGAAGAAATGATTTAGGAAGCTTTATGAAACTTTTTGGCAAAGTTGAATATGTAACTGTAGTTCGCGTAGTTTTATAGCATTGACTCAGAGTATCATATTACGTAACTGGTATTACCAATTACTAATAAAAAAGACAAAAAAGAAAAAGGTACTCTCCAGAGAAGAAACTTCACCACTGGTTTCGTATCCTACTATCCTCAGAATCAAAAGAATATCAGATTATTTACAGGTTCATGTTGGACCCCAGAAATCAAGATATCTTGCTGATGTTGCACTTCAATTTCCTTTGATGGAGCATCTCGTAGGTTCTCAATGCTCTCAGATGATAGGGCTGCAAAAGAAACTGAGTCAGTCAGTCCAAAAGCATGAAGAATATCAATCGACTAAACGAGGCTTTTGCCTTTACCTAAACCTCACATCTTATATCTTACAAAGACACTAGAACTTTTATGAATTTGGCGATCCAGATGTTGATAGGACGGGAATGCTCTAAATAATGGATAATCTCTATGAACCCCATCCTATCTTCTCCTTTTCCACTTTGCCTTTTTTCTTTCTCTTTAGCTTTTCTTTAGTTTAGAACTTTAGATTGAAAACAGGAAGACCTAAATTACTAGGCGTGATTAATTAGCATCTTAAAATCATGACCGAAATTGACTGTTATGCAAATAATATTCTAAAGTTTACCCTCCCAAAATGCATGCAGAGAAATGGTTCACATGGCTATAGATGGCATGTGGCAGGTGTTTAAGCTTCAGCGATCTACTCCTAGAAATGATTTTTGCCGCATAGCTGCTAAAAATGGAATTCTGCTCAGGCTCATCAACACTCTCTACAGCTTGAATGAAGCGGCTCGTTTAGCTTCTGCATCTGGTGGAGGTGGGTTCCCTCCTGATGGATTGGCTCCCCGACCACGGTCTGGGCCACTTGACCCTGGCAATTCTTCATTTATGCAGACTGAAATGCCTCATTATGGAACTGATCAGCCAGATATGCTTAAGATTAAGAATGGAGAGCGTGTTTTGCCAGCTGGAATGCAGGAACCTTCACGTACTTCAGCTTCACATTCACCAGATTCTCCATATTTTCGACAGGATTTTGAGAGGCCTCGGTCAAGTAATGCTACAGTGGAAGCTTCAGGTCCATCAAGATTGCCAGATGGAACATCTGTTTCTAGAGATCGAGAAAGCCTAGACAGATACAAAAATGATCTCTCTCGAGCTGAGATTGACTTTAGGCAGCAAAGAGGTGGCAATACAAGTAGAATATCGACTGACAGGGCATCATATGGATTTCCTGCTTCAACAGCTACTCCGCAAGAGAATGTACGGCCCCTTCTTAGTTTGTTGGAGAAGGAACCCCCATCTCGCCATTTTTCGGGTCAGCTTGAATATGTTCACAATCTTCCTGGACTGGAGAAGCATGAGAGCATACTCCCTCTTCTGCATGCATCTAATGAAAAGAAAACAAATGGTTTGGACTTTTTGATGGCTGAATTTGCAGGTAATGATTCAGCTGCTTGTTTCACTTGTTTTTAAATTGTAAACTGCCTTGCCTCCTATTGGAATTTGATTAGAATTGAAGTGTTTGTAATACTCCTTTTTTTACAAGGCATTGTCTTTTGATTACCATCCAGCAGACTCTTATTTTCATCTTCTCTAAATGGCTGAACAGAAGTTTCTGGACGTGGAAGGGAAAATACTAACTTGGAGTCATTGCCTAGAAGTCCACATAAAGCTGCCACTAAGAAAGTTGGAGGGGCAGCTTCTACTGATGGAATTGCTTCAACTTCTGGACTTGCATCACAGACTGCGTCAGGTGTATTGTCCGGCTCTGGAGTGTTAAATGCTAGACCAGGAAGTGCAGCATCATCTGGAATACTTTCACACATGGTGTCGCCCTGGAATGCTGATGTTGCCAGGGAATACTTGGAAAAGGTAGCAGACCTTCTGCTTGAGTTTGCTGCAGCAGACACAACTGTAAAATCCTTCATGTGCAGCCAAAGTTTGCTCAGTCGTCTTTTTCAGATGTTTAATAAGATAGAGCCCCCTATTCTTCTTAAGGTACTTCTTTTCTAGTAGAAATTTCTGCCCTGCAATGCTTTTTATTATTATTAATATTATCACACAACTATGCTCATGACGGTTCCTTTTTCCCTCCTTTTTTTGCAGCTATTGAAATGCATTAATCACCTTTCAACAGACCCACACTGCTTAGAACATCTCCAGAGAGCAGATGCAATCAAGTATTTGATACCCAATCTTGATCTCAAAGAGGGTCCTCTTGTGTCCCAAATACATCATGAGGTAATTTAAGCATTTAATTCATTGGTTAACCAGAGAGCATGGTGATGCATATGTTTTTATAACGAAACCAAATTACGAATTGGATGCATCATTCATGTACATGGTAAATTAGGATTTGGAGTGCTAAGTTTATTGTTTCACAGTTCACTGGTCTTTACTTTTATGATCAACAAGAACAACTACCCAGTAAAGTCCACATAGTGGGGTCTGGGGAGGGTAATGTGTACGCAGACCTTACCCTTGCCCCTATAGGGCAGAGAGGCTATTTCCGATAGACTCTTTACTTCTTTGATCAACAACATCTACCCAGTAAAATCCCATAAAGTGGGGTCTGGGGAAGGTAATATGTACGCAGACCTTACCCCTACCTCGATAGGGCAGAGAGGCTGTTTCCGAAAGACCCTCGACTTAGAAAAAAAAAAGGAAAAGAGAAGAAGAAATTCATTAGTCACTCCATTAGAATCCATAATAATAACAGAAGCATAACTATAAGATAAATGACATGCAATAACATTAACCAGTAACTAAGGCTCGGTACTAAGATAAATGGCAAGGACAATGTGTATTCAACATAAGCTTATCTAAGATCAATCATAATCCAACCCCGCCTCACCCCCGGAATGAAGAACGCAGAGCTCCCCTACCCCCTACCCTACAACCCTAATGCTTGACCTTCAAACCTTGCTATCAAGGGCCATGTCCTCATAAATCTGCAGTCGAGCCATGTCCTACCTGATCACCTCTCCCCACCCACCACGGCCAATCGCTCACACCTCTGCACCGGAGCATCAAGGCTTCTTCTCCGCACATGCATGAACCATCTTAGTTTCGTTTCCCGCATCTTGTCATCCACATGTGCCACGCCCACCTTCTTCCGGATATCATCATTCCTAATCTTATCTATCCTAGTGTACCTGCACATCCACCTCAACATCCTCATCTCTGCTACCTTCATCCTATGGATATGGGAGTTCTTAACCGGCCAACACTCTGCCCCATACAACATGGTCGGTCTAACCACAGTTCTATAAATTTACCTTTAAGTAACTGTGGTACTTTTATGTCACACAAGACTCCCGATGCAAGCTTCCATTTCATCCAGCCCGTCCCTATACGGTGAGTGACGTCCTTGTTGTTCTCTCTGTCCCCCTGGATCATCGACCCAAGATACTTGAAGCTATCTCTCTTGGGGATGACCTGCGATCCAAGCCTCAAGTCCCTTCCTACTTCCCTCGGCTCAGCGCCAAACTTGCACTCCAGGTACTCAGTCTTAGACCTGTTCAATTTGAAACCCTTAGACTCGAGGGTCTGTCTCAAACCTCCAATCTCTCCATAACACCGACCTTCGTCTCATCAGTCAAAACTATGTCATCAGCAAATAACATACACCATGGCACATCCCCTTGAATATGGTGTGTCAATGCATCTATCACCAAGGCAAATAAGAACGGGCTAAGCGCGGAGCCTTGGTGTAATCCCATAACAACCAGAAAATCCTCCGAGTCTTCCCACAGTCCTAACCTTAGTCTAAGCTCCGTCATACATGCCTCTTTACTTCTATGATCCTCAGCAAAATATTGTGCTCACTCAGTGAAACATAAACAACAAAAGTAGAACTCCGTATTATCTCAATATTTTTTCCTATAATCTTGTGGAAATTCTCTTTGATCCATAAAATGCCTATTCTGTAATTAAGGTTTGTTACGAAGTGCGAATAATTCAATTTGAGAAGCTTATTTGTATAAGTGTCACTCTCTGTTTAGTCCAGGTTTGCAATTGAGGATGTGAACTCTATTGTTTGGTTTTTTCTTGAAGGAGGGACCATGTTATATGCCTGGCCTTGTCACTTCTTGTTATCATTTGGTTGGAGATTGTCTGCTCATGGTTCGTCAGTTGTAAATGGCTGTTCTGATGGAATTTCGAACGCTCTGATCTCTTATCACAGAACAAAATCGTTTAGTGGAAGTGCAGGGTTTTGAGAGTTTCTGCAGATTGCACTAGCAATTTTTTTTTTTTACAACTTTTTAGTTTTGATATTGTGTCTTGCCTTGGTCCTTGGAATATAATAAACTAGCAACAAAATAACACTCCAATCCCAAACTAATCGGGCAGCAACATTAAACCTCCGTATAGTCCACTCTATTTGGTCTTACATTTCAATGCTAGTAAGTAACCTATCTTTTAATGCAAATTATGTCTCTAAAACCAGATTCTCTCTAAATCTCCCACTTATTCATACGGAAACCTAATGTTAGTGTAACAAGAAGTAAATTACCTCAATGGTGGTTCTTGTATAATATCGAATATGATGGTGCCTTGATTCTTTATTTGCCTTGACCCCAACCCCCCAAAATCCCCCGCAGTCAATTGCCAATGATATAGGTATTTTTAGTATTTTCTTCTTTTTTAATAACTAATTAAAGCCTATACATTCGCTGTAAGGTGACTGCTCAGCGTATATTCCTAGTTGTGATATCTGAAGTCTATGCTCATGGACTTTTCCTTGCTGCAGGTTCTCCATGCATTGTTCAACCTCTGCAAGATCAATAAGAGAAGACAGGAGCAAGCTGCGGAAAATGGAATTATTCCACACTTGATGCATTTTATCATGACCAGTTCTCCGTTGAAACAATATGCATTACCTCTTCTATGTGATATGGCTCATGCGTCACGTAATTCAAGAGAGCAACTTCGTGCTCATGGTGGACTTGATGTATACCTGAGCTTACTTGAAGATGAACTCTGGTCTGTCACAGCATTAGATTCCATTGCTGTTTGTTTGGCACATGACAACGAAAGCAGGAAAGTGGAACAAGCTTTGCTCAAAAAGGATGCTATACAGAAAATGGTCAAGTTCTTCGAATGCTGTCCAGAACAGCATTTTCTGCACATACTGGAACCTTTCTTGAAAATTATCACGTATGTCACTTTTAAAAACTTTGCCTGTTTGCTGCTTGCATATGTTCAGTGGCGGAGCCAGAATTTTCCCGGGGGAGTCAAAATATAAATAAGTAAGCATATGAAAAAATTAAGAGGAGTCAACACATAGTATATATGCATAAAAATATAATATTCAACCTATCTACGCGGTATAATTTCATGACGAAGGGGTGTCAATTGACTCCCCTTGCTAATGAGTGGCTCCGCCACTGCATATGTGCGTGTTTGTCTTTTTTAAAGTTACATTAATGAATCTGCCTACAATTGAATGACTTCTGGAAACATGGTTGCTTGGAACAAAAGCAAAAATAGTGGTAAGTTTGACCATTTTGGCTTGGCAGTATGCCAGTAGTTTAGCTGGCAAGATGCACCTATCAAAAGAGAAGGAAAATAGTGCTGCTGCCTAGATACATTTATCCAGATCCTGGTAGATGAACTCTTATGTTGTAGAGCTGATACATCTAATATCATTTCATAGCTTATTTGGCTGTGAGGCTGTTTTTGATTAGTTAGTCTCTAAATGGATTCTATCCTACTAGATGAGCAATACTCTTAATTTTGTTAGCTATAGAAAGAGGGTCCAACTGGCATACAAGCCTCATCCAGAATAGAACCACGAATGCTGTCTTTATCTTTCAGCGGCCCTCCTTGCTTCTGCCTATCACCAGTTTGTGAGTCCATGCTGGACAGTCTTTGTTTCACCGACATATACATAAACCTACCAGGTAAACATCCATATTTGGCACTGAGATCTCTAGAATAATGAGAAACAAGTACAAGGTACAGACGAGGTAATCCATGGAGACCGCCTACACAGAATGATGCGCTTTAAGACCAATTCGTACTATTTTTGGACTGTATGCACGGTCGTTTTCATCCCGGATACCTGAAATTGATAATGAATTTTACAAGGACCTGAAAGTGATAAACATAAATGCAATTTTTGCAGCAAAAGAAATTCCATATCTCCAAGTACAAGGTTGTCCATGGTTTCCTTTCGTAAGACCATAAAATGTGGCCATAGAGCTTTAGCACTGATTATATAGGTTAAAGAAACACATACTTCATAAGTAGAAATCTTTTTTTGGGGGGTGATAAATACATATAGAAGTAAAATCTATTGAGAAAAAACAGAGCATGTCATATTTTATTAAAAGCTCATAGCATATCTCATCAACTATAACCTCATGTTATCTGTTCAAAGTCTCTTTTTGCCCTTTCTCAACATTGTAACACTAGTTTGAATTCCTAATGGTCTTTTTTCATATGATATGAGTAATTAATAAGCCCATACAGTTTACTAGACGTTGTCCACTCTAGTCCTGCATACTGAATTTGCGTTGTTGACTTTTAAAAAAAAAAAAATTCATAGAATTTTATTATGAGTTTATTCTTCTGTTGATCTTTGGTTAATTTTGATGCAGGAAATCATCTCGAATAAATACAACTCTCGCTGTCAATGGATTAACACCATTGCTTGTCTCTAGGCTTGACCACCGAGATGCTATAGCTCGACTGAATTTGCTCAAGTTGATAAAGGTGTGAAATTAATGCTTTTGAGTGGTTCTATTATGGTATTTGTTCTAGAGTGTCTCAGTGGATTGAATGATCTCCACTGGTTTCCCGATTGGAAACTTTCTGGTCACCGATTCTGCCTCTCATGATCAGTTCTATTTTACAGAGGGGGACTATGTTGCAATAGCAACGAGTGACATATGATACTTGATGAAATTTCCACCTATTCACTCGGTCCTATTCCCTGTGACTGGGAAACCTCCTTCAGTTGACTTGATATTGTCCTCTCAAGATACAATTTTCAATAATTCTGTGTTGAATCCTGTGTAGCCATTTTACCTCACACACATTTTCTGTTTACACTATGTAACATGAAAGTCGCATCACCACCGGGGGTGATAAATACTTCGTAAGTAGACTTCATATAGGCCTGAAATCCAGAATTCGAAGCATCACTATGGGTTCATCAGAATATAATCCGGCTTAGTAAAGAATTTGGAGTGGATTTCCGAGAATGCGAGAAAGAAGCATTAGAGTTATTCATGAAGATTGATGAGAAGAGGCAAGCAAACAAAGAACCTTCATATATGCAGATGACAGAAACTCCAAAAAGAAAAGTTTCTAAAGAAGTAAAGAACCTAGATATTGGGAGCAAATTCAAGAGCAATGGTACCAGAAGTAGGGGGGAATTATTATTATTCATGATCAATGAAGGTGAATATTGTCTCATGGAATGTGAGGGGGCTAGATCGATACAGGAAAAGATTGCTGATCAAGAGTTTGATTCACAGTTGGAAAGCAGATGTTTATTGCTTCCAAGAATCCAAGGTAAAAGGGGATATTAGGGAAATTATTAAAGAACTTTGGGCAAATAGATGGGGAAAGTTTGCACAATTGGAAGCTAGCGGGACTAGAGGGGGAATTGTAGTACTTTGGGATAGCATAACTTGGGAAGGGGAGATCAGTAGTTTAGGTGCTTATTCAATTACTTGTAAATTCTCTGGTAAATCTCAAGATTTTTCTTCGCATTTATCTAGTGTGTATGCTCCAAACGATAGAATAGAAAGAGAAAAAGTTTGGTGGGAGTTGGCTGGTGCTAGAGGTCTTTTCTCTGGACCTTGGGTGGTTTGTGGGGATTTTAACACTGTTAGATTCCCATCAGAGAGGGGTTGCTCTAATGGTAAGCAACCCCCACTTCCAACCGAGAGGTTGTGAGTTCGAGTCTCCCCAAGAGCAAGGTGGGAAGTTCTTGGAGGGAAGGATGTCGGGGTCTATTTGGAAACAACCTCTCTACCCCAGGGTAGGGGTAAGGTCTGCGTACACACTACCCTCTCAGATCTCACTAAGTGGGATTATACTGGGTTGTTGTTGTTGTTGTTGTAGATTCCCATCAGAGAAGAACTGCAACACAATTAATAGGGCTATTGAGGACATGGAATTGGTGGATCTTCAACTGGCAGGAGGGACATACACATGGAGGAAAGGTGATAGGCATGATATTGCAGCAAGATTGGATATGTTTTTTATCTAAGAGGACTGGAATGAAGGCTTCAGAAACATCAAACAGACTACACTTCATAGAATCATATCTGATCATACACCCCTATGCTTCAATGTGGAAATTGGGAACCTGTTAGGTCTTATTTTAAGTTTGAAAATTGGTGGCTGCAAACGGATGGTTTCAAAGATAGAATTAAAGGATGGTGGGAGTCTTTTATCTGTGAAGGGAGGCCTGATTTTATTTTAGCTTTTAAATTGAAAGCTTTGAAGGAGAAGCTTAAAGAATGGAGCAAAACCATTCAAGGAAATCTGGAATTACAAAAAGCAAATATTCTCAATCAACTTACAGAATTGGAAGAGTTACAGGATCAAAAGAACTTGAATGAAGAAGAAATCTAACACAAAAACTGCCTTATCAATGGAATTTGAGGAGATTGCTAAACAAGAGGAGGTGGCTTGGAGACAAAGATCCAGAGCTCTTTGGTTGAAACAAGGTGACAGGAACACAAAAATTTCACAGAACTGCAAATGCACATAGAAGATATAATAATATTGATCAGCGAATAGTGGAAGGAGTTGCTGTGGAGAATGCTGTAGACATCAAAAGAGAAATAGTAACATTCTACCAGAAGTTGTATACAGAATCAGAGGTGTGGAGACCGCAAGGTAATATTAGGGATTGCCCTATGATTACCCCAGAGGAGAATCAAATGCTGCAAAGTCCATTTGGTGAACAGGAGATATGAGAAAGTGTTATGTCATGTGCAGGGGATAAAGCTCCTGGACCGGATGGTTACTCTATGGCTTTCTTTAGCCATTGCTGGGAAGTGATTCACAATGAAGTAGTAGCGGTTGTTCAAAATTTCCATGCGCAAGGAATATTTGAAAAAAGTTTCAATGCTACCTTCGTATCACTGATACCTAAGAAGGTTGGAGCTAAGGAGCTGAGAGATTTCAGGCCTATCAGTCTTATTGGTAGCGTCTACAAAATCATCTCAAAGTTGTTAACAGAGAGACTTAAGAGAGTGGTGAATAAATTGGTGGATACACAACAAATGGCCTTCATAAGAGGCAGGCAAATTATGGATGCTATTTTAATAGCAAATGAATGTGTAGATACAAGAACCAAAAGCAAAGAATATGGGATAATATGCAAATTGGATATTGAGAAGGCATATGATCATTTAAATTGGAAGTTCCTACTGGGTACTCTCATGAAAATGGGCTTTGGAGAGAGATGGATTAATTGGGTTAAATTTTGTATTAGCACGGTCAAATTCTCAATACTAGTTAATGGTTCTCCAGCTGGATTTTTTCCTTCTCAAAGAGGTTTGAGACAAGGGGATACCCTGTCCCCCTTCCTCTTTATCATTGCCATATAAGGTCTAAATCATATGTTACAGACAGCTCAAATCAACAACTGGATTAGGGGTTTCAAAGTGAGTTCTAGGGTTGGTAGCAATTTGGTGATATCTCATCTTCAATATGCCGATGATACATTGATCTTTTGTGAAGCTGATAAGAACCAACTGATGATGCTGAGGGTGATCTTCATTCTTTTCGAAGCCACATCTGGATTACACATTAACTGGAACAAAAGTTTAATATATCCGGTTAATGAGGTGGAAGAAATTCATAGCTTAGCTGGAATTTCTGGGAGGAAGGATTGCGGAGTTGCCAACAGTCTATTTAGGGATGCCTTTAGGGGCCAAGAGTAAGTCAAAGGGGATATAGAATGGGGTGTTAGAAAAATGTGAGAAGAAGCTGGCAAATTGGAAAATCAGTACCTATCTTTGGGGGTAGATTGATTCTAATTAATTATGTGCTTGATGCAATGCCTACTTATATGATGTCTCTTTTTCCCATTCCAGCAAATGTAATGAAAAGGATAGAGGCATTGCGAAGAAACTTCTTATGGCAAGGTAACAGCGAAAATAGAAAAATCCATTTGGTTAAATGGGTGTCTCTTTTAGCTAGCAAAAAGGAAGGGGGTCTTGGGATCAAGAATTTGAAAGTTCAGAACCGAAGCTTTGATGAAATGGCTTTGAAGATTTGCAGCAGAAGATCGACCACTATGGAAACTTGTGATTAAAGAAAAATATGAGATGGAAGGAGAATGGACAACAAAAGTAGTTAATAGTCCATATGGAATTAGTCTTTGGAGATCTATTAGAAATTTGTGGCCCAAATGATGATCAAATCTAGATTCAAGAGTTGGGGATGGAATGAAGATATCCTTTTGGGAAGACAATTGGCTAGGTCAAGGAGCTTTGAAACAACTTTTTCCAGACATGCACTCCTTAAATCAACAACAAGCAGCAACAGTTGGAGAGGTATGGGCAAACCAAGGTTGGGACTTAACCTTCAGAAGACTTCTAAATGATTGGGAGATTGGCAGAGTAACACAGTTTTATAATACTCTAGAGCAGTTTAAAGGGATTTCAACTAGGAAAGATTGCATGATATGGCAAGGGCATAGACAAGGAAAGTTTTCAGTTAAATCTGCCTACAAGGAGTTCAATTTTTCAAACAATCAGATTGGGTGTTGGCCATGGAAGATGATATGGAAAGTTAAGATTCCATACAAAGTTGCATGCTTTACATGGTTATTGGCAAAAGAAGCAGTATTGACTTTGACTCTTGATAACCTTATCAAGAGAGGTTATCAACTTTGTTCAAGTGTTACATATGTGAACAAGAGGCCGAGAATAAATCATCTCTTTTTACATTGTAAATGGACAACTCAATTATGGAGGATATTCATTAGTTTGAGGGGCATCAGGTGGACTATGCCAAGAAGAATATGTGAGGTACTGGCATGCTGGAACAGCAAGGGTATCTCTTCCGGAGAGAAAGAGATGGAATATTGTCCCTGCTTGCATTCGGTGGACAATTTGGGAAGAGAGAAATCAGAGATGTTTTGAGGACAAGGCCAGAAGCATCCAAAAATTGAAAAAGAAATGTCTTGTCCTATTCTATTTTTGGAGTAAACAAGAGGTCTTACAAGAACCTGAATCTATTTTTGATGTATTAGAATCCTCGTGAGAAGACTAAGGACTAGGAGTTTTGTTAAGTATGTATGTACGTAGTTCAAGTTTTCGCCCGATTCACCAAGGAATATTTTTTGATTCTTGTAAAAATGGGGACTACACACCCTTTGTGTAGTTTGTTATTAATATACTAATATGTTACCTTCTCAAAAAAAAAAAAAATGTCACTACCTGAATGATAGTTTATGTTGCTCCGACTCTCCGAAAATGTAGCCGGATACGTGTCGGATCCTCCAAAAATAGTGTATTTTGGGAGGATCCAACACGGGTGCGACAGGATTTTGGAAAGTCCGCGCAACATAGATGATAGTGTTAGGTAAAGCACTTGTTACTGAATTGCTCAAAAATGTTTTGATGCCAGGCTGTGTATGAGCACCATCCCCGACCAAAGCAACTTATTGTGGAGAATGATCTACCTCAAAAGCTTCAGAATTTGATTGAAGAGCGCAGAGATGGACAGAGTTCTGGTGGCCAAGTTTTGGTGAAACAAATGGCGACTTCTCTGCTTAAAGCACTCCATATAAACACAGTTTTGTAAATTACCAGTTGGCCACCTCTCTGCTAATTGTCTTGCAAGCTGTATATTTTCTTGGTTTCATGTCTGTAATTAGTCCTTTTTCTTAGTTTGCATTATTGGTTGTGCTTCGGGTGTTTTTTAAGCCCTCAGTTCTCTTTCCAATGTAATTATATCCTGTGTCTACAAAGCGAGATGCTTATATCGAGTTTGTGAGCCTGTCTGATTCTTTTCATTCTGAGCTAGACTTATGCAAGTAGTTTTATTTGGTACAATAACTTAAAGTACTCTCCCCTCTGTATTTACTTTTAAAGACCTATCTTTTCTGAATAAATACTGAAGATATTGGGTAGGGGTGTTCACGGTTTGACGGAAAACTGATCCAAACCGAAAATCGAACCAAACTGATAAAGTAAAATGATTTTTTTTTATTATATTTGGATTTTGGTTTTAAATTTTAAAAGTTGATAATATTTGGTTTGGTTTTGGTTTTATTTTAGAAAATTGAAAAATAAACCGAACCAAATCGATTAATTATATATAAAATTTAATAATTATTTATATACAATATTTTGAATTTTCGTCTATCCTGGTATATCTTAAAAGATTGCCTACTCAAACAATAGAATTCGACCAATTTTTTTTTTATTAATAGATTTTAATTCTCTAATCCTCAGTATATACTTTTGCGTAAAAGAAAGAGTTAAAAAAAAACCACCACAAGAGTAAAGAAATCATATTCAAATTGCTAGATAACAATGGCTAAAGCTTGAGAAAGTAAACTTTTAGTTTGTTTTTTTTCAATCTTTTCATATAAACTGGTAAATAAATTTTTAGTTCTCAAATCAATATATAAAAAGCATAAATTTAACAAATTATTTTCATATTGTTATCTAACGTTGTTTTAATATTATCGACTTATCATTAACTTACTAAGAACCGAAAAACCCAACCGAACCGAACCAACAACGATCAAACCGATGGTTTGTATTTAATCTGGTTTGGTTTTGGTTTTAAAATTTTAAAAATCAATTAAATAAGTTTAATTTTGATTTAATCAAAAACCGATCAAATCGAACTGTAAACATCCCTAATATTAGGTAGGAAATTAGTCAATGTTTGAGATGAATCCTCTGAGGGATCAAAGTTGCATTCATTTTTTCTCTTTCTTTCTTGAAGACGATACATTTACTTAGGGATGGCAAATGGTGTGGGGCAGGGCGGTTGCGGGGCACACCCGCGAAGACTCCAACCCGCCCCGCACCGCCCCGCAAAATAATTTTTTTTAATTTTAACCGCCCCGCCCCGCCCCGCCCCGCATATATATATTTTTAATTTTTTTAATCCGATCTAATAAAGCAAGTATTTTTTTTTGCAATATACTTGTATCCGAGCATTAAAGGACTGGTGAAGCATATACGATTGTATAGCATATACCAGATATCATGAATCTCGTGATATCAACAATGTCAAACAATATCCTTGAAGGACTGTTGCCTTCAAGTTTTATTTGTCTACATGTAATGTTTTATGTAGGTTTTTTGCAAATGGGAAATGAAGAAAATTACTACTCCAGTAAAGAGTAGAACTTGGAATGCCTTTCGGATATGTAGACAAATATATTGAAAGGGGAAATATTTCCAGCATCAACTTACATCAACAGTTTCAAATACTTAAATTTGAGGGGAACAGCTTCTCAGGCTCAATTACAATGTAGTGATCGAGAGAAGTGATTGCACTGGTGAATACATCAAGAGTTTTAATAAACCGCAACCCGCGACACGCACCGCCCCGCGTTAATTTTTTTAAAAAAAATTATGCCCGTCCCGTCCCGCCCCGCACCGTTTGCCATTCCTACATTTACTTAACGGCCTCCTGTTTCCGTATGCTTTGAAAGAGTTGCACAAACATGTAGCTGCAGAGGGATTGAAGACATAAAATTTTCTTTTTCTGTAGGAACAGTGACATAAAAACTTAGGAAAAAGCACCACCTAGGTTACACAAGTCTATCATTTAACCATGGTTTAGTTTATTCACTCTATGTTAATAGATATAGTTTAATGTAAATATCAAGCAACTCTCAAGATAGACTAAGAAACTTGTAAGACTCCTCGTCACATAAGTAAAGGGACAACAAGACGAGCAATGCCTCTTTGAAAGGAACACCGTAGTAACATAAATCTCGTAGGCAAAATTAATGCTTTCGAATTGCCAATAACATAGACTTCGAACTAACAGCGAAGCTGCCCCCAGTAGTTCTAATGTTACAAGTGCCTGAGTGCTTCGGCTAATACAAGGGCAGCCTGTGACTTCGAGATAAAGTTACTTGGATAGACAAAAATGTTAGAAATAGAAGGGAAAAATATACACATCATCACCACATTCAGGATAAGTTTCAGATAATTGTACATCTTAACAGACGAAACTAACACCACATGCAATTCATCAAAGCTCTTCAGACAAATTTATCAAGCCTATGTTAAAAGAGATAATCCGATCATCCAGAATTACACTTCGCAACAAAATATGACGCACAAGAAAGCCAATACTTCACACAGTACCAATAAATAGAACATCCACCAATTTCTCGCCATCAAAAACTTGAATCCTTGGTACAAACCACTCAGAAGGCAAACCAATGCGGCACACCAGAACCCTATTCAGAAGATTGGAAGCTCCAGTCTTTCATATCAAATCAGCCACGTTCATGGGCATTTCATCAATCTGGGTACTGTAGTATTGCTCTATGTCTCTCAGAATTTTAATGTCATCACTCTTCACAAAATTTATGGCAACACCCTGAAACCCATGAAGGAAAACCAATTCATAAGTCATATCACATGAATGAGCATAAAAGCAGTTCTTTTCAAAGCAATTTGAGAAAAGGAGGGAAATGTCTAAAAGGCTCCGAAGTGAATAAATGATTTTGTAAGTTGTCTAAAGTTTTGGATGGCCAAAGCAAGAGAGGAGGAGGCTTGCGACCTGGATCAAGTGAGGTGCATTAAAGACTAGGACGGTCGAGTATAGATGAAAGAGGCCCCGATTAGGCAAAGACGGCAATCGTACTTTCATAAACTTTTGAATGAAGAGGGGGATGGAAACATTGTATTAGGGCAATTGGGGCACTCTGAAAGCCACCACGACTTTAGGTATTGTAGGCGCATTAAGGTTGAGGAGGTCGTGGGTGCGATGGGTAAGATGAGTCGGCGCAAAGCGACCGGACCAGACGAGATTCTGGTAGAGTGATGGAGATATGCGGGTAGAGCAGGCACTCCTGACTAGGTTGTTTAATGTTATCTTTAGGAAAGAAGAGGATGCCAGATGAGTGGCGGTGGAATACAATGGTTCCAATGTACAAGAACAAAGGTGATATACAGAATTGTAACTATAGGGGCATCAAGCTACTAAGTCATACCATGAAAATTTGGGAGAGGGTGGTGGATGAGAGGATAAGGAGGGAGGTGTCTACATCGGAAAACCAGTTCGGGTTCATGCCGGGTCGTCCTACTACTAAAGCTATCCACAGGTTGGTGGAACACTACAGGGATAAGAAGAGGGATTTGCATATGGTGTTTATTGACCTAGAAAAGGCGTATGACGAGGTCCCCAGGACATCATCTTGAGATGTCTGGAGGTTAAAGGTGTGTCGGGTAAATTACATTAGGGCGATAAAGGATATGTATGATGGAGCTATGACTCGGGTTAGGACTGTGGGAGGCGACTCAAAGCCTTTTCCGATGGTTATGGGGTTACACCAAGGATCTGCGCTCAACCCGTTCTTATTTGCCCTGGTGATGGATGCACCGACACACCATATCCAAGGAAATGTGTCGTGGTGTATGTTGTTCGTTGATGATATAGTTTTGATTGATGAGACGCGAGGCGCAGTTAATGGGAGACTGGAGGTATGGAGGCAGGCCCTGGAATCTAAAGGTTTCAAGTTGAGTAGGATTAAGACAAAGTATGTGGAATGTAAGTTCAGCAAAGTGACGGGGAAGCAGCGGTGGAAGTGGTCATCCTCAAGAGAGAAAGTTTTAAGTAGTTAGGGTCAGTAATCCACGGAGATGGGGAGATAGACAGGATGGGTTGGACGAAATGGAGGTTAGAGTCTGGTGTCTTGTGTGACAAGAATGTGCCGCCGAGACTCAAAGATAAGTTCTATAGAGCGGTGGTTAGACCGGCCATGTTGTATGGGCCGAATGTTGGCCAGTCAAGAAGTCACATATCCAGAAGATGAAAGTTGCAGAAATGAGGATGTTGAGGTGGATGTGTGGGTACACTAAGCTGGATAAAATTAGGAATGAAGATATCCGGGAGAGGGTGGACGCGGCTCCGGTGGACGACAAGATGCAGTATGCGCGGCTTAGATGGTTCGGACACATGCAGAGGAAAAGCCTAGATGCCCCGGTTAGGAAGTGTGAGCGGTTGGCTTTCGCAGGTACGAGAAGAGGTAGAGTGCAGCCTACGAAGTATCGGGTCGAGGTGATCAGACAGGACATGGCACGGCTCCAGATTTCCGAGGACATGACTCTAGGTAGGAAGGTGTGGAGGTCGAGCATTAGGGTTGTAGGTTAAGGGATAGTCGAGCATTAGGGTTGTAAGTTAAGGGTTGTATTCGGGCAGTCGATTTATGTTGTGTTTCAGACTTTTGTATAATACTTGTGGTGCTGCTTTTCCATCTATTTGATGTCTTTCACGTTGCTTATATTATTTTTTCGGATTTTGTTGTCTCAAAGCCGAGGGTCTCCCGGAAACAGCCTCTCTAACCTTTCGGGGTAAGGTTAAGGTCTGCGTACACTTTACCATCCCGAGACCCAGACCCCTCTGAGTGGGATTTTACCGGGTTGTTGTCTAAAGTTTTGGATGAGGGGAACATTGCAATGAAGCAACAACATTCCAAACGGTATATTAAAATTTAAAGCAAGTATAATAAGTTAGCTATTGTAAAATAAGTATCTGCCTCTGCATTACTGAGTCAATGATCAATAGCTGAGCAAATGAAGCAGTTGTCAAGAGTGCTATGGAATTTCTTTAGATTAAACTTCAGGCACTGCAATAGATAGCTTGGAGTATGAGGCCTTTGATACACCACTTTTCAGTAAGTGGTCTTGGTCCGTAAAACAAAAACATCCAAGGAGATATCCTCTTTTAGCTCTGTGGAAGCAGTTGTCAGAGTGCTCTGTTTAAGTTCTAAAGGGCATGCAAGAGATTGTTTGGAGTATGAGGCATTTGGCATATCACTCCTGTTAGTAGGTCTTTGGCTGTAAAACAAATATTTCTATGGAGACGTCCTTGTTTAGTTGTAATATTGTATTGAATAGTAATATTCATCTGCTAAATGATACACATTGTACTAGAAATTTCTACAAGCTTTTCGTAATCGTATGATGAAGCTTAAGTTGCAGCACATGGGCACAATTATCAAGCATAGTGAGCAAGGAAAACAGAAGACAACGTGAAGGTGATTAAAAAAGGGATTAATTTATGAGGAAGACAAGAAATATACCTTTCGACCAAAACGACCAGAGCGACCAATGCGATGAATGTACAGCTCTCTATTGTTTGGAAGGTCATAATTAATCACCAGAGACACCTGAAATAGAAATAGTAAGCAAAGCATGAAGGATAATACAGCAACATCTTTATAAACAAGGACGGTATAGCAGAAAGATTCTCTTAGATGTGGCAGCCTAAAGAGGCGAACAAACAAGGATACTCAGACGAGAATGTGTTTGCCACTGTAGGTCCGAATATCAAGTCTATTGTTGCATTTGTCGCTCCATTCTTATCCTTGATAGGGATACCATCAGGTATGTCGAAATTCATTTTCTGTAGGAAAATGGCTTCTTGATTGTACACAAGCCTATCAAATATCAACTGAAATGTTTACAAAGGAAGAACCTAGAAAAATTCAAAAAATGCAAGCACCTCAGTCCGTGTAATAGTCTATCGTTGTATCCTTAAGGTAGCAAACAATTTCCATCACTAAAAAGTACGGCATCTACAGCTTTTGTACTTAATCATAATGGAAATGTTCCAACGTCCAGAACAAACTCTACCGGCAAAAACAACCTCATCTTTACATAGATCTCAATGACAAGTACAGTCTTGGGGATTGCTTAGGTAAACTTGGATTATCAAGACTGTCAAAATCAGTAATAGTAGCTTACAACCAATTAAAAATTCGATACCACAATTAAAGAACTGAATTAGGGTATGGAGGCTGTGTAACAGAAAAGGACAGAGCTTGCCTGTTGAACATCCAATCCCCTTGCCCAAACATCTGTGGTGATTAGAACACGAGTCGTGCCACCTCGGAACTCTGCCATAATAGCATCTCTCTCCTTTTGTGGCATATCTCCATGCATAGATGAGACTGTAAAATTATTTTCACGCATCTTGCTAGTCAGCCAATCAACCTGTCACATTAATCGCACTTCATGTAGAAAGGCATAGTACAAAAACAAATGCACCTATTTGCGGAAAAAGAAATAAGAGATTCTTGACATTCCCTCAAGCATGTCGGAATTTAAATAGTGTTTGCGACTAAATAAAATGGGGAAAAAGGTAATTCCTGTTCCTAATAACACAAGTACAGGTAAACCTTTGCCATAATATTGACATTCTTAAAAATCCCTCTCAAGTTGGGGTATACATATTGTATGCTCCTAACTTGCTGCAAATGTACTCGATTTTGGAGCCACAGGTTGACTTTAAAAGTATCTGCTAGCTAATCATTCGAGTTGACAAAACCTGTCAATGCACCCAAATGCAATCTTTTGTCCAATGACATGGCACTCAGCTTCTATATGCTTAGTTTTTTCATGGAACATCAGATCTGAAGCAATGTGCATTACAGCAACAACAACAACAACAACAACCCAGTATAATCCCACTTAGTGGGGTCTGGGGAGGGTAGTGTGTACGCAGACCTTACCCCTACCCTAAGGTAGAGAGGCTGTTTCCAAATAGACCCCCGGCATCCTTCCCTCCAAGAACTACCCACCTTGTTCTTGGGGAGACTCGAACTCACAACCTCTCGGTTGGAAGTGGGAGTTGCTTACCATCAGAGCAACCCCTCTTGTCAATGTGCATTACAGCCTCATTGTCAAATACTTATTGCTTTAGCCTTTAGTCCATCTCCAATATACATTCAAGTACAATGATTTCTTTTGGCTTCTCCACTGATTACTACAGAGAACACCATTCACAGAAATGGACGCTCAACATATATCGGAATGATTTCAAAAGCTATCCAATTAATCACATACAAAACATAAATCTATCCTGAATGAGTACCCCCCTCCCCCGAAAAAAAACACAATCAAACCCCTAAAAGCTCCTAATAATCCAGTATCTCTTAGTTAAGGCAATTGTTCTCCACTATAATTCACTTGTCAAAACGACACCCAACGTGATTCACTTAGGAGAAAATAAACAGGCGACAATGTTACCTTCCGTTTTGTGTTGCAGAAAATAACAGCCTGGGTGATGGTGAGTGTATCATAAAGATCACAAAGTGTATCAAATTTCCACTCTTCTTTCTCAACCGCGACAAAGAACTGTTTGATGCCCTGCAACAACACAAAACAAAAACCAACATGAGGAAAACAAATTCAAGTTGAAAGCTGGTACGTCAGTATCATTGTGACAGTACATCTGCATTTCCTTGTGTGTGGGCATATGTGCGAACAAGAAAAATTCAAATTATCACTTGCCTCTAGAGTCAACTCATCACGTTTTACAAGAATCCGAACAGGATCTGTCATAAATTTGCTTGTTATCTCCAGAATTTCATTTGGAAGAGTGGCAGAAATCAGTACAACCTGCGAAGTTAATATACATATGTCAAGTATTAATATACTTATCCCCCAGTCCAAAAAGAAAAAAAGAGATGGATTCACACACATGTAAGTACATAAAAGCACAGTGGGAAAATCTAATGAAAATTTTCGGTTCCATCTTTTAGTTGGTGAGAAGAGCACAGACCGTCTCTTCCTCTATACAACAAAGTATCATACATAACAAAGAACAAAGAGGACTCTACCAAGAAAGTGGAACACCAAGACAATTTTCATTCCCGTTTCTTTCTTTCAAAGCAAGGAAAATATGCAAAGCAAACTGGATTTTTTATTTTCTAAAATACTGAATCACACAGTTAAAAACAGAAACAGCAAATCAAAATGTAAAGAATACAAAGTAAATCTCTAGACATCACATAGACAGCAACAGCATGCACGACAATTGCATTCAAGCAACACTATCAACAGATAATGATCAATGACGGATCAATAAGTATATGCACAATCAATAGGATTCAGTGGTGGGCAGCCACATGCCAAAATTAACAGTGTACAGACAGTTCTAGATGAAGATTTGTAATATCTTGATCAACTTGAAAAATAAACGTTAGTAGAAATATTGATCCAATAAGCAAGAACGAAAGTCTTTGTATGCGTTTAGAGAAACAGACAACTCACCTGAAGCTCCGGTGGAAGATATCTGTAAACATCATATATCTGATCCTTAAAACCGCGGCTCAACATCTCATCAGATTCGTCCTAACAACATCAGAAGCAGAGTAAGACCCCAATAATTTTAATGGAGAAGTAATCAGCCAAAAAGAGTTCAGCAAGCAAATTAAAATACAAAGGTCAGAAGAAAGCCATAAACTTACAAGAATCAATAATTTTATACCCCTAGTTCGTAAAGTTCTCCTTTTAATCATGTCACAGACCCTTCCAGGAGTTCCAGAGACTACTTGCACTCCATGCTCTAGTTTTCTGATATCTTCACCTACGCTTTTGCCTCCAATACATGCATGTGCCTGAACGTTAATGTAATCTCCAATAGCCAAAATCACCTTTTCTGTTTGAGCTGCAAGCTCCCGCGTAGGTGACAAAATTAATGCTTGTACCCTAAGGAAATACATGGCAGTTCACCCAAAATTCTTAGACTTCATTAAAGAGCAAACTGCATAGTGCATATAAATTCATAACCTTTTTTTATACCGGGAAAAACTGCATATAAATTCATAACTTTTTTTTTGATAAGGTAAAGATTATAAAAATTCAAAACTTTATAAGTGGTCAAAAGGAAATAACTACTTTTAATTCAATAGCCCCATTTCCTTATTATTTTCCTTCAGTTGATCAAATATCTAGAAATCCAGGAGCAAAGGCAATCATCTAGTTCTGAATTATACCAGAAAGCAAAATCACCTTACTGATCATAAGTTGTTATAACTAAACACGTCAATCATATCTGCATTTCGATAAACTTAAAAGTCATAGGAACGAATCTATCATAATTTCATATAAACAAATAGCATGTGGCTTCAGGATTTTAAGGAGGTGGGAGGGGAGTACACTGTTTGAAGCAACAAGTGTAAACCTAGATAATGAGTCTAATTTCAAAAGTTTCAAATACACATACATATCATCTATATATGTAGACCTAAATCATGTGAGAGAGGTATCAAAAATATCTACAGCTTCTCAAAATTCAGGTGAACTAAGCGAACAATAGAGCACAGTGGAAGCGAAATATTCATATAAGAAACAATATCTAGTTGAGATAAGGATTTAGCCATTATTTCTAGACTTACGTTCTAAGTTTCTCGGCAGTTTTTTTGGTTTCCCACCCAATGTCAATACACTCATATTCACGGCAGGTAGCCTGCTTTTTCGAGGAACAAGCACTCCATTCTCGCCACAACTCCGTTAAGGATGGACGGGTATTGGCCACCCACCACAATTATCATCAACTACTACTAACCCTAAATCCAAACTAGCTGAGGTATATCCATCTTATTACATGCTTCATCCAAACTGAACCATCCATTAAAAAAGATTGAAAATATACCCTAGTGAAGAAGTAAGGAATGAAAAGACATACTCAGAAGACTTGGTATCCACAATTTGGCAAACGGTGAGTGCAATCATGGAGGTTTTTCCGGTACCGGATTGGGCCTGAGCGATGACGTCACGGCCCGATATAATAGGCAGCACGGCCCGTTGTTGAATGGCGGACGGCTTTTCAAACCCGTATTGATAAACGCCTCTAAGAAGGTCATCTTTAATTCCCATCTCAGCGAAACTAGCGATGGGTTCCACGCCCTTTGATGTCTCGAAGACTAATCTGTCTTCCTCCATCGGCGGCCGCCTCCTGTTCGCCGGAATAATAGAGCCAGTCGCCGCCCCATCCATGGTGTTTGATGAAACGCTTTAGAGAGAAAAGCAACTGTGTATCACCGTGTTGAAATAGAGAGGGAGGGAGACGGAGTAAGCCCTAATAAACGTACTTTGTGAATTTTATGTAAAAGGCTGAGAGAAGAGACTTGATTGTACTGTGTGAAGTGATATTTGTACAAGCCCGACCCTTATTGAGCTGTTCTCTTTATTTATTTACCAGGTCTGGACACTCGCACATATGCCAACGAAACGAATTTTGTGGTATAAAGCCAACTTTATCAGATTTTCTTTTGTTTTAATTATTTTTTTATTTGAAGTTTTATTTTTAAATTTTTTTTTTGATGTAAAGTTATTAAGATTTTTTTTTATAATCGACTTCTAATAAGTTTTTTAAAATTGACAATATAGCTAATCCAATTAACTTCTCTTGAGATATTGTTGATCAATTTTTTTATCATTAAATAAAAAATAAAAATATTTTCATATGCTTCGAATTGTCTAAATTTATTTAGAAGTGAAAAAACATCTTTGTCTACTATATATATAAAGTAATAAACTCTAAAGGACTCTTCGGGATAAGAGATTTTGAAATTTCATTATCAACATTCTCATCAAATTGTTTCTCTTTGCATATCATATAGTTTTACAAAATTCGGGTTCGATATTCATCTCAAATATAATTTTCTTCACAGAAATCATAACAATTGCAAATCGTTCTCTTATAAATATGTTAAAGAGAATCAAATAGTTTCGCTTAGAGCTGTAATGTGGGTCGGGCCCAGCCCGGGACCGCCTGCCTGCAAACGGGTCGTTCCCTAGTGGTCCTAAAAGCCCACAATGGGCCGGTCATCACCAAATAGCCCGCGAGTTCGGGATCGTTTAGTCCGGGACTGGCAGACGGGTCTGTGCTGGTTCAAAAGGGGCCTAACAGCTATTTTTTTTTTTAAAAAAAAAAAGTTAAAAATTTGGGCAACAATTTATATTTAAAAACTAGTCATTGGCCTGCCAATTTAGTCGTTTGGATTTTTAATAAATAGCTATTTAGCCCCCAAACTTTATTTTAACCCTAAACTTTTTACAATTACACCTTTTCACTATTTGTGACTATTAATACCCCTCATACATTCATTTTTACTCACAAATTCATAAATCTCTCTCATTTCTCAAACTAAAATTGAAGTATTCAAGTCTTCACTTATCTCTCATTTCTCCATCTCAAATTCTTAATTCAAGTCAAATCATGCCCGATGATTCTAGTTTGCATCCATTTGTTTTGGAATACTTTAATGTGGTAGAAGAAAATGAAGAAGTTTACATAATAAAGTGCAAGAACTGTCGTCGAGTCTACACTCATCGTCCAAAGTTGGAGGGCACAGGCTGTTAAGGATGCATATAAAGAGTTGTCTTGTGCGTTCTTCAGACATTCGTATTTAAGATTTTAAGTAAATTTGAGATAATTTGTGACGTATTATGCTTAATGTTTTAGTTTTGTTAGACTAATTTGAAGTATGATGTTGAAGGCATTGAACATTAATTTGAAGTATTAAATGTAAACTTTAATTTGCAGCTTTAATACCGAGTTCATCTTAATATATATATATATATATATATATATATATATAGTTTACAAGAAATTGCCTTAATATAAAATAAAAAAGCCCAAAATGAAAAAGCCCGTTTAGTCTCGTGGGTCCGACCCATTTAGCTTGGGACTATATGGGCTTAGGCCCATAGTGGGACCGTTAGGCCCGAGACCGCCAAAGCCCAAGACCGTTTGGCCCGGGCGATTTAGCCCATTTAAGTCCGGACCCGGTCCAAAATACAACCTTAGTTTCGCTTCACAAGACTTTTTTAAACTTATATATATTCTATAGGTGTAACAAAATACGAGGCCCACACAAATGTGAAATTGGGGGTCTAAAACAGTTATTTTACCTTCTTTAGGAAGGGTTGCCCATGTATGTATTTTTGTCTATATATATTACATATGGTATTACGTAGTTCAAGGGAGATCCTAACAATAAATCATTTAAAGAAAGTACTCGATAAATAAAATGCAAATTATACCAGTAGAGATATTTTAAGAAAGTTATATGGTATATATACATATAATATAGAAGGCAAAATTGAAAACATACTTGCTTAAGAAGTAAATTATAGCATTGGTTGCATGCCAACTGTTTAAAAGGCAACAACGACCCAAATTACGCAATATCACTTTAACAATCGGAATATTTTTTTTTTTGGTTAGAAATAAATGAAGTTGAGACAGAGTTGTTGAGAAAGAAACAAGCGTACGAGTATTCAAAAATAACCCAGATGAAAATAAATCTCTCCTTATTGTCTTCTTTTTTGCATACTATACAGTTATCCAAATAATTTTATGAACGTCGAATCAATTTCGAAAGCAAAATAATTACAAAAGAGTATTGGAATCTACGATCAAACAACGTATTGGGAGTGATACTTTAGAGCCATATAGTATAAATCAATAATCAAATACAACATCATTTTTATTAGTTGTTGATGAAACATTCAATATTCCCTTTCCTGTATTTTAGTAATTAATTGTCAACATTTAAAACATTGCCATGAAAATTGACCAAATACTTTTTATCAAGTAGTAGTGGAAGAAAGACAGAAAAGCTCTCTAACACCATTACTAGCCATAATTTCAAGTTGTAGAATTAAGTTATTGAGTAAATTCATAATTAAGTGGGATGCTTGCAAAGAAAAAAATCAGAGTGTTAAAGGATATGGATATTTGGCCCTAATTAGCCTATCCTTTTCACCAAAAAAAAGTTAATTATAGATAATTAAATAATTAATTATGAATATATGGAAGATGATAACATGTTTTAGAAATAAAGAGAAAAGCTTAAGATTAAAGGAGGTGGCAGTAACACAACTTTCTTTCACATAAAATGATGAAAACTAATCAGACGCACTTCAACAACAACTACCCAGTATGTTCCCACAAAGTGGGGTTTGGTAATCAGACGCACTTCGAGATAAAAAAAATATATATGTTAGTACAAAAAGGAAAGCAGCATGCGTTTAAACATTACTATATTTCATTGGCCTCAAAAAATTTATAGCATATTCATATATAATGCACCAAAAAAGATGACTATTCAGATATATACAAATCACATTCTCTACTATCTTTACTTTGATAAAACATTATTGGATCGATCTCTATTGCCTTGTCGAGATTAGGTTCTTAAATAGTTGTAAAAAATGACTACTCATAAACCACTTTTAATACTAATGAATTTGATCTCTATTGAAACAATCATATCATTTCGAATTCTTCAGTATTTGACAAGTAATTAAAGGAGAATATAAATAGCCTCAACCGTAGTTGGATTCATTAATTTGAGTGTGTAAAGCATTTAAGTATAATTCATTCAGTTCTAATTCACCCATCGCTAATGTAATAAAAAGTTTATTTAATTGAAGGTTTGTCATTTACCATCTTGTACTATTTTTTATATTGAAAAAACTCACACGAACACAAAATTTTGTAGGAATTTAATTTACTTTTAAGGTTAAAAAGACGATTCAAATTTTAACGGATATTTTGGTCTTTCAATCTTTAACTTGGGACTTCATACTTATAATACAGTATGATGATTTAAAGTATCACTAAGTATAACTAATTGACAACTAAGCAATAGCTTGGAGTAGAGGATAAAGTGATAAGTAATCATTTGGTTTAAGTTGGTAACAAATTGTGTTATGCTTTTCCCAAAGGAATTTTTACTTTATATACCATACATGAAATATTATTACCCGAATATTTAAGGTTTGTGTTAATTACATTTCAGCATACCAAATTACTATTTATATATCATAATTCAAATTAGGGGTATAATTAATGCTTCATTTATATTAGGTGTTAATTTATGAGCGTATATTCTCACATTTATCATTACCCGTCTTTCTCTCCTCCCACCTAACAACACCCCACACGTTTTACCTTCACTACCTCCAGCTTCCCTCCCCCTCGCCAATTTTCTGCTTGCATCTCCTCGCCTTAATCCTTGACATAAATATTCCTTGCCAATAATCTTCCAACTATCTACATTGTGTGAAAACTCAATGTAGTTATTGTATATAAATTTTGTAGTATTTTATCATAATTTTTAGATGTTTACCTCCAAGTTCTATGTAATATATATATATATATATATATATATATATATATATATATATATATATCATGCGGTTGATTATAAATTACACAATAAAATATTCACATTTAACCTACATTATAGCTACAATCTCGAAACAATTTACACATGGAAGTTCTTCAAGTTGGAATTGGCCACAACTATATTTTTTATTTTCTAGACACACAATGTACCGATTCACACCATCCAATATAGTATGTATATGAGCTGTTGAATCCCCCACCTACATTTTCAAAACAAAAACAAAGAAAAAAAATTTACAATATTAAAAATATAGCATCTACAATATATCTACATTTTAACTACAAAATATAAGTAAACTATAATTTGTCTATAATTTATCTACAATTTGGAGACACTGTATATTAAAATATATTTTTACAGCACCAAATAAAAAACTTGTAGTGAAATTGTAGATATATGTTGTAAATTTATAGATAATATCATAAAACTAAAATTATACACTACACAAACCTGCATTCTCATCTACCACAATTGCATCAACTTCAAAATCTCTAGATATGCCATAGTTATCCGAATTGGCATTAAATTGTAGCATAATTGTGATTTTGGACATGATTTATTGTTGTTGATGATATTTTTTTGGATTTCTAGATTGAGATAAGAAAAGGTGAAGAAGAGATATATACAACGATAATTTGATAGACGAAACGATGAAGAATAAATTTTGATTTCTGCATTTTGATTTCAAATCTTCGAAGTTGTTAGTAGTTGAATCTGCTCGTAGTTTTAGTAGATGTTCATTTATTTTTTTCGAGAATTTGAATTGTAGTTTTACAGAAAAATACGCAGATGAGAAATCTCCTTTACCTTTTTAAAAATTAAATTTAATGTATAATCAATTAACACCCAGACTCTCTCCTTAATTTTAGGGAATATTCTGTCCTTTTAATGCCTAATAGTTGGATGATATAAAATTTATAGGCAAAACATGGATTGGACAGGTAATTAACAAACAATGCATATTTTTAGTAATAATGTTTCATATATGGTACAGTTAGGAAAAAATCTCTTTCCTGAATCATCCGATAATGAATAATATTATTGTGTGAATAATAATGTAAGAAGTTCTATAATAATAAACAAATACACATTTTATGTTTTAAAACCGAACAATCACATTTCTTATACTAAGAAAATCCTACTTAAATATTAACTTAAATAATATGTTTTATTTTACTAAGGTGTTAAATGTTTAATTTTGAAAAAAAGAAGAAGCTATATCTATAAGTATACAATAGCAAATGCAATGTAACATATAAAGTGGGTCTGAGAAGTATAGTGTATACGCAGATTTTATCTTTACCCTCGAGAAGATCGAGAAGTTGTTGCGGTAAACCCTTGGCTCAAAGAAGTTATATTTGTAAGTATTTATATTAAAAAAATATAATTACTAAAAATAAATTAAAATCACAACATTGCTATGTATTTACTTTATCCATTTTTTTGTAAATAGGTTGAAATACTATTCATTTTTTGTTCCACTCAAAGATCGCCACACCACCCTGTTAAAAATTACCATGTCATTAAATGAAAGACCTTCAAATTCTACCATTAGTCGCAAGAGGTTATTTTGTTAATAAAATTAACGCCGTGTATTTTTTTGGATGGATAGATAGACGAAGAATATTTAAAAACTATTTAGCAAATGATAGGGGCAGTTTTAAAAAACTTGAGGATAAATATTTTTGAAGCAATTTTGGCAAACTTCAATATACCATTATTGCTACTCCTTCTTCTTCATATTTTCGAGTCTTAAGTTAGAAGACTTTAGAGAACCTAACTTCTAGGAGCGGAGCTAACATGCTAGCTACGGGTTCGGCAAAGTTCAAATTTTTGGTCACAATAATGTATTTATATTAAGAAGTTCACTTAGTTATGTATAAATAACTATATTTAATAATTAACAAGAAGTCTATTAACATCTTTATGAGGTCCGAATTTATATTGCAACCAAACCTTAATCTAAGGTCTAAGGTCTTAAGTTTCAAACCTGAAGGTCTGGAGTTTAATTTTAAGAAGTTCAATATTGAGAATTGAGATGATTAAACTTTAAAAACTTTGCATACTTGATTGTCCTTCAAATAACAGTCCTAAAAATGATTATTTTTGCACTTCACCTAACCAAAAAAAAAAAAACTTGTTTTTCCATTGACCTTTCCTAAGAGTTTTTATTTTCTTGAGTGGGACGGTTAATTGCGGGAACAACACAATAAATGAGATGAGCCTCGTTAGAAGATAAAAATGCACGAGGCCCTCAAATAATGGTTTTAAAATCCTTAGATTCGGAAGGACCGTTTAGCTAATTTTGCGGTCTTTCCCAAAGTAATAAGACGTAGATATTTTAGGCGCGATTTTAATATACATTCTCAGGTACGGGTGCACATTTATGTGACCCAAATCTTACTCTCAACGAAGTCGAAATGTAGTTAAAGCCACAGGTGTACTGGTACGGTGTGGTCAAAAATTTATTTTCACGATGTTGCAATTCCTTAAAATTGATAAAGTGGAATATTAATAATGCACATAATTGGAATATATAGAAATCAGATAAAAGCAAATACAACAGTTGAGCGACCGTGCTAGAACCACAGAATTCGGGAATTCCTAACACCTTCTCCCGGATTAATAGAATTCCTTATCCGGATTTCTAGTTCGCAGACTGTAACAAAGTCAAACTTTCCTCGGTTCGGGATTAAACCGGTGACTTGGGACACAATTATATTCTATGGCGACTCTAAAAAAACTTAAATAACTAATCCTGTTCCGACTGTCCTTAAATTAGAAAAATTCCTTTTCCCTTCTTTATTATATTCCTTCCCGGGGTGTAGTAAAATAAGTGGGGCTTCCCGGTAAAAGCAAGTGAAAAAAGAGGTGTAACAATGATGCCGGCCTCGAACAAATGTTTATAGACGTCCCGCTGGGCCTCAGTATAAACCCAAATCTCGCGAGAGTGACCCATAAAAGCGGACTGCTCCTGGATACGCCTGTTCTCCTCCTCTAAAAGCGCGATCTGTCTCGCCGCTTCTTGAGCACCCCGCTCTAAGACTCCGATCTGCTCTTCAAGACTGCTCTCTCTGAAGGCATCACCAGCCCTCACCAATGATAACTAAGATTCGTTGGCACGGATGACCCCCTGTAACTTATCCGCTCGGGCCGAGGCTTCAGCCAACCTCCGCTTTAAAGCCGTTACCTCTCCTTTCAGCACGGCAGCCTTCCTACTCCACTATGAGGTAACTTATGTCACCTTAGTCAAACACAAATGCTCACACTCAATCGAGGCCCTCCGCCCAGCCTCGAGCTCATTATCCTTCCGACGCAATTGGTCCTCTAAAGCCCTTATACGCCCAAGCGCTTGGTTCGCCTGTAACTCCCTCCTCACCAACTCTTCAACCAACGCCCGGTTATGGTGATCAATCCTCATACGCTCACTCATCTCCTTGCACTTGTTTTGGTAGCGACGACACTTGTCAAGCACCCGCAAAAACACCCCGGACCGAACGTTGGCCCAGCGGAGACTCTCCACCTGCAACAAAAAAGCCTGCAAAATAAAGAATGATGGGTCAGACAGAAAAAAAACAAGGTAAAAAGAAAGCAAATAAGCTTCCATCTCCGAACACATACCCTCATCCCCATCACAACTACTTCTTTCATCAGACCAGCATCCGTAACCCCCTCAACAATTCATTCTCCACCACATAACACAAATGTCCAAACTGCAACACCAAACTCGAGTCCAGCAATAACAGATTCTCATCCATTGGAACTTCAACAACGCGCGGCCTCCCATCCGGGTGAACTACCGCACTTGTGACCCCATCACGAAACATGCGAACATCCCTACAATCAAAATCCGAGTCAGATGTAGAACCGTCTCCTACCTCCGCCACCTCCGCCGAAAGGGTACTCAATCCACCAATATCCACGACCACCCAGGAAGCCTCCCCCAACTTGACCACATGGGTCGAAGATTCAGCAGTTGGAGCGGCACTTCCCTTTCGATCCGCACGGACTTGAGCATCATTCTTCCCCAGCCCATCTTCAGGAGTGTGCGCCGAGGCCTTACCCTTTCCCGCCTCAAAAGGAGGAGAATCCACATTTATTACGATAGGAGGAACAGGCACAACCGCCACTGGAGGAGCCGGAGTGAAGATAACCCTGCGCCTAGTCAAAGGTCTATCTTCCTCATTTCACGAAGACGAGCCGTATCGTGAGCGGACGGTCCCCGACGGACCTTCGTCACTAAACAAAGGACGGGAAGGAGAGGGCGTCGTAGAAGATTCGATCGATGCGGCCCTCGAAATACGGCATGGTACCAGTGCCGCAAAGAACCTAGCAATCACACTAGGCCGCCGAAACGCTAATTGAGGAGCTCTGCCTTGATATACTCTCCCTATAACAAACGATAAGGTCAACCTGAGGATTTATTAAGCTCGAAACAAGTCAAGTATGAAAAGCATAACTTCTTACCCACAGCTTTTCCCCGGCCATGCTTCTCCCAAAAGGACGCCCACGTACGAGCCCCCTCGGTGTACGGAACCACGGCTTCGAGCCACCTGCGCAGCCCAGCAAATAAAGCCGGTGGCGACCTCTCGGCTATAAAAGCAACGATGAAAGCAATGATGACCTAAGCACAGTAAAAAAAAAGAAGGAAACAAAAAAAACAAAGATTGTCGCTCAAAAAAATAACTCACGTCTCTAATTCCATGCCTCCGGGAATCCCAGGGAGGGCGCTACCAGGTGCTCAGTCCGAATGTAGAAGAACTGCTCGAACGGTCGAGGCTCAACCTCATCGTCCAATGCAGTTGTCATCCCCTTCGACCCACACGGGCTCATCCGAAGCATAGTCCCCCGCACCAGCTGAGGAGCATACAGAGCAAGCACATGCTGAAGCGTAACCGTCCTCCCGACCAACTCCCCATACTTTAAAAACATCGCCAGGAGCTTGTAGAGAGAGGGGGTGAGTTTCCCCGGACACACCTTATAATATCGGCAGAAGTCCACCACCAAATTGGGAAGCGGGACCGTGAATCCCAGTCTGAAGGGGACGCGTAAAAAACACAGTACCCGGCGCGATCAGTGTGGACCCTCTCCTCAGGCCGAGCAAGGACAACATCGGTGTGAGAAGGCACGAACCCCTGCTCCCACAGTTGGGCCATACCCACCTCCCCCATCAGTGTGGCCTCATCCACAAGGTCTTCCCCTCCATCGGCGATGAAATCTACTGCCGAGCCTCCAATTACGGGGAGTATTTTGTCTATTGACGGTATATCTTGAGCCTCATTTTGCTCCCCCCCTCCCAGCGCCGGAGACGATCCTTCAATCACCGAGGGATTGACCGGCAGACCCACCGGAAGAACTCCACGAGAAGAAGAACAAGCCATTGATCAGTTGTCAGGAGAATAGAATAGAATGTCGGATTTGACGAAAAACGGTAAAAAACTCGTTGCAAAAGAGAAAAGACTTTAAGTTCACAAGAAACAAGAACTCCAAAATCTCATAAGAAAACTGTAGAATGTCAAGAATCGAATGTCCCAAACCGTCTTATAGGCAACATAATTGATTTTCGGGAAAACTGATGAATGTCATTAAGTGCATATCCAACCGTCAAAAACGGTTCTATTCTATCAAAATGGGGCGCCGCCATGATTAGTGTCATAATGTATCCGCCCGATCACGGTCGCCATCTCGCCAACTAAAGAAAAGCGAATAGCCCTATCGATAAGGGCGGGATAAGCCCTATGCCATTGAAAATTATCGTATTCGCACTACAGTACACCGATTATTTCCCTTCACCGATGACACCCGTATACGTAGTAAGGGGATAAGACGATCGTCATATAAAAGGGAGGGGGTGTCACGATTTCGACACGAGCAGTCGCCACCCGCTCCTTGCCCAAAAACCATCCGTTTGCGATCGTTAAAATCCGTTCATCAAGCTCGATTTCGAGGCGACCATGATAAGCGGAGGGACTAACTGTATGGGTCAGAATCCGACCCTATAGCAGTTAACGAGGTTAATCGTTTATCTAGGCTAATGTAAGATTAATAAGCGTCATGACCACTCTTAATTAACGACATTTCATATCCGTCTAAAATGATCATTGAGGTTACAACCTATCTGTTATGTTTAAAATGACCTCCTAATGTGGATCCAGCCACCAAAGGTCAACTTATGCAGTTTACATCTATAAATACCAAGGGAGGAAGCCAAAAAGGGGTTTCCTCTCCTTCCCCATGGGGGCTCTAAAAATATGCAGAGCGAAACAAGGAGAGAGAACCCACCAAAGAAAAGTAGAAAGATGGCAGAACCAAATAAACATGATTGTAAGGCTCTGAACCTCCTTATAGGGAGGCAGACCACCCTATTGTCATAAATAAAGATCACCCATGTTTTCTGTTGCTAGCGAGATCATCTTTTATTATCTTTTCCTTTAATAGATTCTTGATATGTTACGACTTGCTATGATTGGCCCCCAACCTACATCTATTGTTTTGTATTCACAAAGTGATCAATTACTTTTAAGCCTAACACAAATTATAATTGACAATGAAAAATCATTTCATTGAAAAAACTAGAGAGAATGAACAAAAAGAGCAAAATAATTGTTCAAACATCCAAAACTTTTGGATTTTTTTAAGTTGATCAAATATTAATTAATCAATATTGAAATGCATCTCAAGTAGTATCACTTTTACTCAAGTGAAAACTACTTGTTGTACTTTGAAAGGCAAATAATACAATTCTAAGTTGTTTTTAGTTCCCTTTTTGTCAAAAAACTACTACTATTATTAGTAAAGTTTAGTATTACATAACTCGATTTGTATAGAATACAGGTACTAAGTAATTATTTTATATTACAAAAGTAGGAGATATATCATAGAACATCAAGCTTTCAGCTTCTATGATTCGCCATGCCATTTGCCACATTATTACTTTCCTCGAACCGAAATATTGTTTATGACTGCAGGTTCCTAATCCGGTAACTAGATGATTCGAAATTTTTTATTTTGTGCCTCATACAATTAACACAACTATGTGGGTCTCAGACTTTTGTGGATCCAGACGTGTAAGATATATGTCCACAAAGATGTGAGATAAAAAAAGGTCTCACACAACTAAAGTACGTTGTGTGCGAAACAAAATAAAATCACCCGGATGATCCAATCATACTTTATATGCAGAGGGCGCAAAATAAGGTTGCAGATCTACTAGCGAAATTTAGTTGCAACATGGATAGCTCTGAAGGCATTACCATTTTTATACAACCTCCATCTTTTAATTTGTTCATACGACTCTGGAGGATGAACATTTCACTCTCAGCAAAATTTTGCACCAGTATACAAATTACAGCTTGCAAACAATGAATATACCTATATTACCCTACATACATAATAAAAGAATAAAAAAAATAAAGAATTAAGAAAAAATAGATGAACAGATTAATAGGTTGAGGTCCCAGGTTCGAAAACAAGAAAAAAAAAGATGAAACACAACTGTTATCGAATTCTTATGTTGCAGACTGCTAAAAAGACCCAAGGGGGAAATGTTTGAATCTGAGGGCAGCACCAACGCAGGATTTTCTTAGATAACCACATGATCTAAGAAAATTTTCAGCCTATAAAATGGGACAAATTCCCAACTAGATACCATAAACTAAAGTAGTATTTGGGAGAATTCAAAATTTCCTGCACACTAATGGCTCTAAGAAAATCAATAAAGAGACCTATATAATTCTATGTTGATGTATGAAGAGCAAACAAGGAGTAAATGATTCACCTCTTTGAAGCTTCATTTTTTGTGTGTCTTCTTAGAACTGAAGAAGCTCGGCAACAACCTCGTTGTAGTATAATAAGGGCAGTCAAAGAATCGGATGAAATTTTGGCAATCTTTTACTGAAGTACTGTCACCTCCGGCTGCACTTATATGACTCAAGTATGTCTTGCCTTCATATATGAAACAGAGTTGCTGCCATAAAAGCACGCTTAAACCTATCTCGATAGAGACACTAGCAATAAAGAGGTAAACAAGAACAAGTCCTCTTGCTGGTAAAAACAACATAGAACTGCCAAATGCAAGAATAATTTCTCTTAACATTTTCAGAAGCAACTTTTGACCAACAGCCCCATTCAGAAGTCGGAGTTGCCAGCTGTTTAATGGTGGCCAAACATGATAAGCTGCATAGACAGACATGATGGATGCGTAAACCATGCTAATGATTGCTGAAATGAGGAAAATGACAAAGTGCCGATGGTTTGCTGCACCAACACAGTTTCCAATCTGGTACATTAAAAGAATAAGCAATTATTATCATGAGAATATAATATGATAACTCTGCCATATTGTTCATGTCAATCTGTGCAGGAACTACAGAGACTTTAGAGATGAATGCACGGTCAGATGAAAGAGGGGAAGCCAGAGAAATGAGGCAATTTTTCAATTTATGTGTTACTATTTCCCGTCCTGAAAAACAACAGGACGTTGGTTCTATTTCTAAGGAAGGTTAGATGGAAGACAAAGGGCCCTAAGAATTCTTTTCTGTCTGGACTGCGGCTCATCAAGCCATGATAACACTGGATAGAATCCATAGAAACAGGAGGGCAATATGCTTGTTGCTTTATGTGTGAGAAAGAGGACGAAATCATGGATCACCTATTACAACAATGAGAAGTGGCAAACGAGCTATGGTGCCTGCTTTTGGTGGAGACTGGAATGGAATCGATAACGCTTATATATGTTCACCCAAGGAAGAGAAGCTTCAGCAGGAAATATTCAAGCTTCTGCCCATGTGAGCTTGCTCATATTTGCTGGTCCCAAGACTGAATAAAAGAGGAGGGTTGGGATAGGCTAGCAGCCAATGTAAAACAAGCATTCGTGATGAATCCTCACAATAAATATGTTGACCGTAACTTGTTTGAGACCAAGGCTTAATTGTTGTTGTTGTTGTTGTTGGGGGTTTGGGGAGGGGGAGGAATTTAGGTGAAGGGGTTTAAATGCTAGATCTCAAAACTCAAAATTAAAATTTGATATTGAGGTATAAATATGACATTTTCATTTGACCAGGTAATCTACAATAAGATCATCGATCTTACAAGGTCCATGGGAATCAAAGATCTGCCATACAAGGGTTCTTTCACAAGCAAAGAAGAAACAACAAAGCATAATCATGCAAATGGCCTATATATACAACTGCTCAATACCATCCATAAGCAATTTTTTTTTTCTTTCGAAAAAAGTCATCAAGCAGATAGATATATCTCTACGACATAGGATCCAGCAATCCATATAAAATTTGTGAGATAAAGAAAACCTTTAGAGGCTCAATTTTAGGCTTAAACTCGCAGACACATGGTTATCCTTGTCTATTACGCTTCTAAAATTTCTCAACTACAATTTATATGCATAACATTCTTGAAAACAGACATCTTATCCAAAGCATAAAAGAATAACGAGAACTTACAAATGGACAATGATGATCCATGTCCAATACGCACATTCCACAAGAACGGCAATGATGTGCCCTAGGTGACTTTGGCTTTGAACAGTATTCACAATATCTATAATTCTCAAGTGCTCCTTTTGTCACGGCCGGATAGCTCCCCCACAGTATGTTTGGTGGAGCACCAGCAGATCTAAATGCAGAAAGGCTAAATGTAGACAGGGTAGATATGGACAACATTATAGCAATCAAAATGTGAACACCACCGAAGATGTAACCAACAGAAAATACTACTGGATAAATGGCCCAAATACCGCCACCTGAAACACCAACAAACATATCAAAGCTTACGTATAATAAAGTCTTACATCCAGCAACAAGTTGATATATCACTGCAAAGAAATACCCCTACTATTAACACAGTGACATACAAAAAATATACGTATACAGAAAAGAGTAAGAGAAACCAAAATCCATATTGTGGAATTTATTGCATTCTGTGATGCAATTAGCAAGGAATTGTTGCATCTAATGACTAGAAACAATAAAAAGGTAAATTAGCAGTACGGCCACCAATTATTTACACATCTAAACAAAAAATTAAGAGCCATGGTGTTTCATTTTCATCGAGTAGGACCAAGAAAAAGTTGCAGAATGGCTTAAATTGGCAAAACCAGTGGTAGACATGAAACACAGAACACATAAAAAAGATATGTACACATTGATTTCTTCCCCCATTTAAAACTCTGATATGAAAATCATATAAATGGTGCAAGGGTTATAAAAAGATAAAAGCAGATAGAGAATGCAATAACCATACGGAACTAGAAGTTAGTCGTGAAAAGAATCAAATATTCCTGTAGAGAAATGAAGGGGAGATGATGGATGTTTGATCACTTACATATTACTATTAGCATGAAGACAATGAGGATGCTAACGAAACACCGGTCTCGCAATCGTCTCCACCTGAAGTTCTGGTTCTCATGTTTAATAGCATTCTGGTTGGTTATAGCTCCACACCAGAAACACTTGAAAGCAGGTACATGCGGTGAAACAAGTACGCGGAGCCCACAGCCCCAACACGTCGTCTCATGATCCTCACTTACAGATGTCACATTATGCTCCTCCTACAATAGCAAACCATTAAGCAACTAAAATGTTCAATTGTATTGATTCAAGCATGTCTTAAAATTCCAACTTCGAAGAAAAAAGTAGAAAATTAAATGAACTGCGAAAGGAGATTAAATGCTGCTGAGTTGACAAGTGAAACTTGCTCATATGGTAAGTAGTTTCTACCTCCAACTAGCGGCGGAGCTAGTTGAACCCTATTGTTGAAAATCTACACTGTGTAATTTGTAAAAAGGGTAAAGGTAAAAAAAAAATTGGTTATATATAAATTGCTGAATCCCCTTGACATAAGGAAAAATTCTAGTGTAGTGGTAGAAAGGATTCAAAAGTTGCTTTAGATCACAAATCCAAATCCCAAATGTGATATTATAATATATTTTTTTATCTCCTTATGTAAATTGCTCACTTTGCCACTGCTTCAATTAATAAGTTGGGCTTTCCGAAAGCACCACCTCAAGTATAAAAACAGACAAGTGGTGTCAGCAGAGACATAAAAGCTATTGGATCTCCTTCCATTAGCCTAAGTCAGACAGAGTTTGAGGTACTAGTAGGAGGATACAAGTACAAAGTGAAATACTTGAAGAATGTACAAACTAGTCAGACGCAACCTTATAGAAAAAGTGTTTAAGTTCTATGCATTGATCGTATACAATAATCAGATCACTTAAAAGGTCATTGCAGGTGAATATACTAGAATAAAATCACTGGAAACCTACGATAAATGGTAAGTAACCTTCTATAACAGGTTAAATTACATTAAACATATAAAGAAAGTGTTTAAGCTCTATGCACTGATTATGTAAAATTATCAGGTAACTTAAAAGGTAATTGTAGCTGACTATATTTAATAAAATTCACTAGTAACCTACAACAAAAAAGAATCGTGCTATAACGGATTAAATTACATTAGCCTTAGTGGCGGATCCAGGATTTCAAAGTCATAGGTGCTCATCAATAAAAATTCTGAAAAAAGAGGAAAAATAAATTTACTGGTGGGTGCTCACCCGATACTTATCTTAAAAATTTGATAATTGCTATGTAAATCTACTAATCATAGTCAAAGACAATGGGTGCTTAAGCACCCATATAGTTCCATGTAGATCCGCCAATGAGCCTTATAGAGGAAGTGGTTAAGTACTATGCACTGATTGGATAGAATAATCAGGTAACTTAAAAGGTAGTTGCAGTATATTTAATAAAAATTCATGAATAACCTACAATAAATATTAAGCATCCTGCTATAACGGGTTAAATTACATTAGCCTTATAGACATGGGCGAAGGCACATGTAGGTAAGGGTGGTCAACTGACCACCCTTTGTCGAAAAATTACACTGTTTATATAGATAAAATATTAGATTTTAGAGGTAAATAACATGTATTGAACACCCTTTGTCGGATTATTTTTTATATATTTCAAGTTTGAACACCCTTAAAAAAATTTCTGGCTCCGCCACTGCTTATAGAGGAAGTGTTTTAGTTCTATGCACTGTTTGAATAGAGGGGTTGCTCTGATGGTAAGCAACCCCCACTTCCAACCGAGAGGTTGTGAGTTCGAGTCTCCCCAAGAGCAAGGTGGGTAGTTCTTGGAGGGAAGGATGCCGGGGTCTATTTGGAAACAGCCTCTCTACCTTAGGGTAGGGGTAAGGTCTGCGTACACACTACCCTCCCCAGACCCCACTAAGTGGGATTATACTGGGTTGTTGTTGTTGTTGTTGTTGCACTGTTTGAATAGAATAATCAAGGAACTTAGCAGGTGACTGTATTTAATAAAAATTCACTAGTAACCTACAATAAATTGCATGCCTGCTTATTTATAGTACATATGTCTCTTATGTTTAGATAATCTTTATGCGATGTATGTTGGAGTAACTAATGCAGTTTTTATTTTTGTTTTTGCTTGCCTTTCTTTTCCCTGCGCCGAGGGTCGATTGGAAACAGTCTCTCTGCCCTCTCGGATTGAGGTAAGTCCTGTCTACATATTACCCTCCCCAGAGCCCACCTTGTGGGAATATACTGGGTTGTTGTTGTTGTTACATTAGCCTTACAGAGAAAATGTTTAAGTTCTATGCACTGATTATGTAAAATAATCAATTTACTTAAAAAGAAATTGCAGGTAAGTATATTTAATAATTATTCACTAATAACATGCCATAAATGATAAGTAATCTGCTATAACATGTTAAAATACAATATCACTGGATATAAATGTTAATAGTCTAAGTGGTGCAATAAACCTTTTATAAAAAACAAAAAAGGGAAAAGGGAAAAGGGAAAAAGGAATCCCTCCTACACAATTCCAACCTCCCATATTAAACACACGAACATCAAAAAAAAAAAAAAAAAAGACGAAATCTTAATTAATTGCTCAAAATTTACATAAAGGAACAAAATCCAATTTTTCTCCAGTCGAATCAATTGATCAAGCATTGTATAATATGATATAAAAACAAAGAAAACTGGTTTATATAGACAGAAATGATCGTCAACGGTGAAGGAAATGCACGTAAAACGTACCGGAGATACGACTTCATCGGAGGGGGAGGAGCGGGACCTGATTGCCGTCATGGAGGGGGTGGCGGAGTCCTCAAAATCCATGCTTCCGACCACCTTTCACGGCGTCAACCGCTCTGTTCTGACCGTTTGTTCAATTCTTACCGAAATGTATAAACAACATAATAATTTCTTGTTCTAATTTCTGCGGTTGCTTTTCTCTAATTTTTAAATAAAATTGGAATATACTTCTTATGCATTTGATACAGAGTACGAGGTACTATAAAAAAATGATAAATCATAAATAAAATCTTAAAAACATTGAGAAAAAAAATCTTTTAAAACATTATAATTTCAGGAAAAATTACTAAGCTATTATTTTCACCATAAAAAGAGCTCTTTGAAAAGTCAAATAGTGATAATATCAAAAAATGTGACCATTTTCAAAAGGAAAGAACGAGAAGAGGGGAACAAAATTATAAGTACCTAAATTTTTTTAAGGGCTCGGTACGATAGAATAAAGAATAATTAATTATATAACTAATTTTAATAAGAGTTTATTTTATATTTAGTTGATAAAAATTACAATATAATTAATTCCGAGACTAATTATCTCAATTATGGTATCTTTTATCCTATAAAAAAGTGGAATAATTTTAAGAATAATTAATCCAAAGGACCCCTTAAAGGTTAAAGGTGTGGCGTGGTTGAAGTGAAAGCACAACCATAAAATCCTATATTTAACTAAATAGAATATGTGATTTTCCGAGTCATAAAATCCCGAGTTCGAACTGGCTTAATTATTTGCAATTTATTGTTCTCTTCTTTTCAGAAGTACCACGTTAGGTGCAATTTAAAATTGCAGAAATTTAAATTCATTCTTAAAATTTAAAAGAAAATTCTAGTGAATAATTAAACTGAAATCCATCTGGTTGGAAAAAGAAGAATTTAATCTCAACATAATATCTAGTTCCCTAGTATGTTTTGTGAAATATCTGCACAAAGCTCTTTTTTTTTTTTCAAATGTATAATATTAATTTTGATATACTCCCATATTCCTTGTTTAACCTAAGTAGTTATAAATTAATAGGGCGTTTGACCAAGCTGCAAAAATCAAATTATTTTGAGTAGTGATTTTTTTTAAAAGTGCATTTCTAAAAGTAATTTTCTCAAAAATACTTTTGACGAGAAACAGTTTGTGTTTGGCTAATTAGTTTAAAAAGCACTTTTGAATAACAATTAGTGTTTGGCCAAGTTTTAAAAAACTATTTCTAAGTGTATTTTTCTTAAAATTACTTTTAGAGAGAAACTACTTTTTTCTCTTCTCCAAAATTATTTCTGCTTCTCCTCAAAAACACTTTTTTTCCTTCCAGAAGCTTAGCCAAACAACTCAATTTTTTGCCAAAAGTACCTTTGGCCAAAAACAAGCTTGCCAAAAAGGTTATAAATTGAAAATACATATCAATTTATATGTATACACAATTAAAATATAAAAATGTATATGCAAACACCGAGTCCAAGAAGAAAAATTATTTTCACTTAAAATTTAGACAAAACCAAATATTAATGTAAATAACAATTATATTAATTAGTTGTATGAAAATAAAAGGGAGAACAATCTCACACCATAAGACTTTAGAGTCCATATCCATTTTGCTCCACATCCACATACGCCAAAAGGGGAAAACAATTTCCATTTCATTTTTAGTTGTAGAAGCAAAAGCAACCATAATTTAAAGCTTTTACGCCTTTTAACTAACTCCTTTTATTTTTGGTGCCTCACTTCAACACAGCTTGAAAGCTTTACTCAACACTCTGCTGCTTCCACCAGGTCATTTCCCCTCTCCCTTTTTTTTCCTCCTTTTTCCCCTCAATTTTATTCAATTATGTATCTTGAACATAATCTTGATTTCTAAATTTCCTTTTTTTTTGTGGGGCGGGGGGGGGGGGGGGGGGGGGATTTTGATTAATAATTTGAAGGTATTTGTCTAACTTAGTGTTTGTAAAGGGGTTGTGTATTATAGTGGTATGAAAGAACTTATGCAAGTACTCTGTATTATACCAGGTTATCTGTAGATTACGATCATCCAAAATTTAAACTTTATGGGTTCGAAAATATTATTTGTACTTATTTAGTGATTTTTTTAACACATATAAAAGGTCGAAGTCAAAGTTAATAGATTCGGATGAACCCATAACTTATATGCTAGGTTCGCCTCTGATAATTGTATGCTGATATAGAGGAGTAGAACAAAAATTGCTTGTTGTAGAAAATATTGGAAGTGTACTTGGGAGAAGGTCCATTTTGATGCATGAAGAAGTAGCTCTATCTTCTTTTTTTCCTCCAAAAAAAGTAAGATAACTATAATGACAACTTGATGTTGAACCAAATGATATACATTGGCCTAGCTAACTTGGAGTGGGCTCAACATCCTACTTCACGAAAGACCAAGAAAAGTTTGGAGGAACATCCATGGTTAGTTCGTGTTTATCCAGAAGGTGCAAGGTTGGGTTTCTGGTAGAATGAGTTGATCCGGGATTTGAACTTTATGGATCTTGTTCGAGATTTTACCACAACTCATTTGATGTATTGGGTTCGAGATCAATTTTTATACCTATTTAGTGATTTTTTTAACACATGCTCTTTCTGTTTCAATGTATGTGAACCTATTTGACTGACACGAAGTTTAAGAAAAAAAGGAAGACTTTTGAACGTGTGGTGTAACATAAGACACATATATTTAAAAAGAAAATAGGTTCACATAAATTGAAACGGAGGGAGTATTCAAGATCCTAGCCAAAACTACTGGGTTTGAACGAACTCAAACTTTACCCTGTACAACCGCCCCTGGCACTAGCTTGAATTAAGTACAGGTATTGGACATTGGGTGTGTGTTATGGTTGTCAAAGCTTTTGTACGTAGCAAATGTCTTTATGAACAAAGTATTGGATGGAGGTGCAAGGATACAATAATAAACATGAAAATCAATGTTTTTGACATCTGACTAACATCTTCTGGATACATAGGGTGAATCGTTTTTAGACTTATATGCATAGTGTTTACGTTGAAAATGGTAATTACAGTTAGATTTGATTTTGTGGTTCTAAAAATACGTGATCTATTTTTATGCTAGTTGTTTAGGCAATAGATCCTAAGTGAAAGACTTGGAGACTAGATAATAACTTGAAAACAAGGTGATAACCAAACTGAATGGATGATAATCGGGGCCTCGAGCTCGCTTATTCGGGGCTTCAGGGTCGAGTCCGATATCTTGCTGAGGGTAGTCGATGAGCAACTAACAGCTTATCCTTAGCTGAAAAGGCATGGCAAGAAAGACCATTTGAGGAGGAAGAAGTACGGGCAGCAATCAATTTCTGTGCACCTGATAAAAGCCCGGGTCCAGATGGTTTCACCATGGCTTTCTATCAAAAATCATGGGCATTCATCAAAGCTGAAATTATGGGGGCTCTTTCTTATTTCTATCAGCACTGCTTCATGGTCAGATCATGCAATGCTTCTTTCATTGTTCTCATTCCCAAAAAGAAAGGTGCAATAGAACTCAGAGATTTTAGACCTATCAGCCTCATTGGAAGCATCTACAAAATTGTTGCCAAAACTCTAGCTGAGAGAATGAAGACAGTAATGTGGAAGCTGGTCTCTGGAGAGCAAAGTGCATTCATGAAGGATAGACAGATCACAGATGCCTCGCTAATAGCTAATGAAATGTTGGATGAGAGATTGAAAAGAGGGATCCCTGGAATTCTTTGCAAGCTAGATGTTGAGAAGGCATTTGACACAGTTAACTGGTCATATTTATTCTCAATGTTGAAAGCTATGGGGTTTGGGGACAGATGGATCAAATGGATAAAATTCAGTCTCACTACAGTCAAGTACTCGGTTCTAGTAAACAGATCTCCAGTGGGCTTCTTCTGTCCTAAAAAAGGAATAAGACAAGGTGACCCTTTATCACCCTTCTTATTTATCTTAGCCATGGAGGGCCTAAGTAAAATGCTAGAGAAGGCAAAACAAATGCAATGGATTGAAGGGTTTAGGGTGGGGAATAACAGAGAAACCTCTGTCACAGTTACTCATTTACTCTATGCAGATGACACCTTAATCTTTTGTGGGGCAGTGTGCAACTCCTTAACTTGACACTTCTTTTATTTGAAGCTATCTCAGGGCTGCACATCAATATGTTGAAAAGCATGATCTACCCCGTGAATGAAGTTCATAATTTGGAGGAGCTGGCAAATTTGATGGGCTGCTGTATAGGTTCCCTTCCCACAACCTACTTAGGCCTCCCACTAGGAGCTAAGTATAAGTCAACAAAGATATGGAATGGAGTAATTGAGAGAGTGGAGAAAAAATTAGCAACATGGAAAATGCAGTACCTTTCTATGGGAGGTCGATTGACTCTAATCAACAGTGTTATAGATAGTATTCCCACTTACATTATGTCCCTCTTTCTCATGCCAAGTAAGGTGCAGCAACAATTAGACAAAATTAGGAGATCATTCCTATGGCAGGGAAACAGTGAAGGGCATAAATTCCATCTAGTAAAGTGGCCAAAAGTAATCATGCCAAAAATCCTAGGTGGTCTGGGAATCAAAGATTTGGCTAAGCATAACAAGAGCTTACTCATGAAGTGGTGGTGGAGATATGCCCAAGAATCATCAAGCATATGGAAAGAGGTAGTTAATGCAAAATATGGGGTGCAAGACAGGTGGTGTACCAAGAGAAACAGAGCCCCACATGGAGTTGGCCCGTGGAAGCACATCAACAACCTACAAGAAGCATTCTTTCAGGATGTGTCCTATCAGGTTGGGAATGGTATCAACATCAAATTCTGGAAGGATAGATGGCTCAACAACCAAGCTCTAAAAGACTCTCATCCAGACCTATATCAGATTGCTTCAGACACCAACTCTTCTATAGCCCAAAATAGGGTAGGGACCAACTGGGACCTTCACTTCAGAAGAAATTTGCAGGACTGGGAACTTAACTAGCTGTTTGATCTATACAGATCTCTTGAAGAAGCCAAAAGGAATCCTCAAGTTTCAGACAGCTTAAGGTGGGGCAACTCTGGAAAAGGTAACTACACGGTGAAGGCATGCTACAGCAAACTAAGTGCATCCGATGACATGATTGAGCTCTGGCCATGGAAGTTAATTTGGAAAACAAAACTGCCCACAAAAGTTAAGTGCTTCTCATGGACAACCCTCTATGAAGCCATTCTAACCCAGGATAACCTTAGTAGAAGGAATTTTCAGCTGGCTAATAGATGCTACATGTGCAAGCTCAACTCCGAGTCGGTTAATCACTTGTTTCTACATTGCTCAGTGGCATCAGATTTATGGAACATGTTCCTAGCACTTTTTGGTGTCAACTGGGCAGTGCCACAGAACTTGAGAGATGCAGTACTTAGCTGGAGTCTAAAGAAAGTTGATAAATCCATCAAAAAGATCTGGCAAATGATCCCATCCTGTATTTTTTGGTGTCTATGGACTGAGAGGAATCGTAGATGTTTTGATGGCATTTCAACTTCCAATGGCTACTTGAAGTCCAGATGTCTAATGAGTCTCTTTAGTTGGAGTAACCTCTCCCCTGTAAATGACAGTATTCCCCTGCTAGACTTCATTAGCTCTCTCTCATTGGTTTAGTAACCTGTGATTTTTGCTCTTGGTTATCTAAATGCTCTAGAATAGTTTTTTGCCCTATTGAGTTAACCAAGACTCTCTTATGTAACTTTTGCATCTTCTTGATGCCTTTAATACAATACATTACTTTATAAAAAAAAAAAATGATAAAATGAATGACGGCATTTTGTGGCCAATAATAAGCAATAAATGAAGAACAATAATTAGAACACAATGAATATAAGCAAAAAATGAAGCAATAAGAGCAAGAGAATATGTTAAGTCAGAGAGCAGGGGGAATGTTCTTGTATTGAATATTGAGTTTGAGTATTAGATGCCTACAAAACGACAAGGATCCCCTTTATATATGAGGGGAATCCCAATATAGTACAAATGCATTTATTACAAAAATAAAAGATTGATACAGCTAATTAATGCCTCGGTCGGGCGCATGTCAACCTGCCAACCCCCATCAAGTACCTAGGGAACTCCCCATTTTTCTATTGCCGCCGTCGACTCTTATTGTTTTTGAGCCAAGCATTTTAGAGACTCTATGAGGTCGCACTTCGAGCCCTTCCTCGGGCTTTAAGAGGAGCATCTTTAGGAGCCCTGAAATAATCATAAAATCGGTCCCCCGGATTTTATCGTATACACATAGTTAGTGTAACCTAAAGGTGAATCCTTTCATGAGTCAATATTGAGTAGTCCAGAGTTTCTTCTTGTCGAAATATCTGCAACTTCTTGGCTGTATGAATCAAGAATGTGTCAAAGTATCCAAATACTTCGACTAATATGTGCTTATTGTGCCAACGTTTGATTAAGCAAAAAAAAAAAAAAAAAATCACTTAGCCATTGAGGTATGGCCTAATTGCATCTTAAAAACCTCTAATTCTATATGGTTCCGGTTTTCAACATGTGGAGGTTAGATTTTCTGAAACTGAAATATTTCTGCACAAACCCGTGATCAGAAAAGTTATCATATACTAACATGATGAATTGTTAAAGCTACTAGTTCTCAATTACTTTAACTAACTGTCCTATCTTCTGCATTCTGATAACTTTGTTTATGCTACACAAACACAAGCTCAAATTTGATGCCCGGTCATTCATGTCTTTCGGAATTACAGATTGTATCTTTTCGGAATGACGAGTTCTCTGGGGACCCACCCTCGTATCTGTTCATTAGGAGGTCCAGAGCATATTTTGAAGGAAAGAAGTTGCAAATTTTCATGTTTTCGTTATACAGATGTAGAATCTTCTTGGAAAGAATTGTTTCCTTCAAAAGGTCAGAAGTTTATTAGCTGTCGCCACCTAAATACAAGAAAAAGCTGGTCAATTTTTTCTGCTGCAACTGGTGACACAAAGGATCCGGATGACTCAGAAGATAGTAACAAACCGACAGAAAGTGAAACTGGATCTGTAAGTTCAAAATGTCCCTGCTGTTGTAATTCCATCATTGCTAGTCTCCCGCCTCCCTGTACTTGTTAATTTACACTTTGATTAATTGAATGATAAATCAAAAAATTATAGAGAGATGTTTGGATATAAAATATAACGCACACAACATATACTTATACGGCTGTGCGTGTCTATGCATGCCTATTGTCTGAATGTCGAACAAGCATCCTAATTTTTAGTTTGTCAGGTAAATAGTGAAATTCTAAGGAATAATCTTGAAAGAATCATCGGGAGGGATGACTCTGCTTTTAGTGGAATAGACCTTGCAGCTTTGATAAGGAATAAATATGGAAGGTCCTATGATGTTCAATTGATTAAGAAGGTACTTGCTTTCCTTGTTTTTTATTTATCATTTCTGATGTATTTGTAACTTTATTACTTATTTGATTGACAGTAGATCTACATGCAACTTCTCCATAATTTCAATATTCAAAAATCTATTGGACCGTGTAATGCTGTTAACAACTAAAGATATTGTTGGCTTCAAGTCCGAATAAAATGCTTTGTCAAAAGAAAGTTATGTCTATTTAGGTTTAGAGTTTGTGGTATCCAATCTATACTTGCTACTCAGGTGACCTTTTTATTATTTGGGAAGCTCTTTTAAGACTATTTGACCATTAAAGCTGACTAGAGAAAGGGCGTTCAAACAAGTCCAATTGATGTTGCAATGTTTTCTGCAGTTAATCTATAACATCAGTTAATCTATATGCCTTTTATGTAGGAATTCATGGGGAAAAATCTTCTTGCGTTAAACGTTATGTGGAAATACAGGGAGCAGGTGAGCTCATATCTCTAGCATTCCATAATGAAACTGGTTGTTGTCACTAAATTATTTCTACCATCTGATTTGACGAATATTTTGAAAATGTCCCAATAAAGTTGCATTTTGTCCTTCCCTCCTTTTAGTTTTCGTCTTGATTTCTTGTCCTGATTAGGGTTGGCCTTCTTAATGGAACATGCCCGAAGCATGAAATTCGATGTGATGCTGCACTTTCCTTTCTAGTCCTTGGCCCGAGCATTTGAGAAGATGAATATATCTTATTATACAGAAAGAGGAGTACATTAAAGGAGATTACTTGGAACGATGAATTCTATAAGAATCACTTTCAGGTGGAGGAAAATTTGAACAGTTAACATTGGCCGAATGACCAAAAGAGGAACTTCTAAATTTAGCTTAATTAGGTACTGCTGATACACTAGATCAGATGCAAATAGTATCTTCTTGAGACAGCATGCTGACTACTGCTCTCCTGTACCTTTCTCAAATGGTTCGCTGATACGCAACATTACGTAATGATCAAGTAAAGCAAATTTTTAAGTTAGAAATTAGCTGACTTTTTGGCTTCGGAAATGAGGTTTACTACTTGCCTAGACAGGTTGAAAGAAACAACTTAGTATGTTCGACTGATCTTTTTGTTTCCTTTTTCTGATAAAATGATCTTAAGATCCTTTGAGATCCGTTAAAGCGAAAAACATGCATCGCAAGTGTTTGCATGTGTTGAGATTCAATATAGAATATTACATTGTTTCTGTGATTTCCATCTGATGTGCCTTCATGTTTCTTTTTCAAAGCGATCTTTTCCCCTAACTGAAGAAGAGTACCTACTGAGGCTAGATGATGTGGCAAACACATTGAAATGTTGGGGAGCTGTTTCGCATGTTCGAAATAGCCTTGAGAAGGTGAAAGAACGGCCTCGTATAGGGAAGGTAAATTGTTTCTAGCTGATACTTGAGGCCATTTTCTAATTGATTTATTCAGAATTTTGTTTATATCAATCTCATTACCTGCATCGCTATCTGGTTAGTGTTAAGAGAATCACTTTTTAAATCTTAACAAATAGACAACTATATTGTAATGAAATTGAATTGTTTTAATGAGTTATTACCTATCTAACTAACTATAAATTCTCTGGAATTCGAACCTAACAAGACTTGTTATCTTAGACTTAATATTTCATAAAAAATCAATCTTTCATGTACAAATTCAAATCACGGATGTAAAGTACTAAGTATGTCATAGACAAAAAGGAAATCTTGCAAACAACAGAGATAAATGCACAATGATTGTATATCTTCCTAGAACTTTATGGTTAATTGCTTCTGTATTTACTTATACTTTATTTGGAGAAATCCATGTGATATCCATTGTGGGGGGGGGGGGGGTTGTGATCGCTCACCCCATTCGCCGTGCGATGACCATGTTTATAAGATAACTCTCGGATTTTAACAGTTGTGGCGCTTCTGACACATGTCCCTTAAGGAAGATATATCGGGATTTGCATTTCAAAGATGCTATAGTATTTCCCTGATGTTACTATTTGGTACTACTCATTCGTTTCTTCCTCTTTTTCTTCTCTCTTTCTTTTTTCATTGTTCTTATGTTTAGATAACTATTTATGCGATTTTCTGCCGGAATTACTAATGCTCTTTTGTTTTTGTTTTTGTTGTTGCTTTCCCTTCCCTTCTCTAAGCCGAGGGTCGATTGGAAACAGCCTCTCTACCCTTTCGGGTAGGGGTAAGGCTTGTCTACATATTACCCTCCTCAGACCCCACCTTGTGGGATTATACTGGGTAGTTGTTGTTGTTGTTGTTGTTTCTTTTTTCACTGTTATTCTTCTTCTTCTCATATTTTCTGAGCCGAGGGTTTATTGAAAATAAGCTCTCTACTTTCACTAGATAGAGGTAAGGCCCGCATATACACTACCCTCCCTAGACCCCGCTTGTCAGAATATACCAAGTTTGTTGTTGTTGTTGTTGTGTCATTTCAAAGTTGATTAAGACTTACGATGACAGATATTGAGTTGCTTGTATGAATTATTCAGCGAGTCCAAAGTGAATGTTTATCTAACATCTTGTTCTCTCTTGTTATAAACCACAGGCAGTGAGCATTTTCATAGATATGGATGAATCTGGCGGCCGTGCAAATGAATGGATTTACAAGTAGGCCAATACATTGTAGCCCCTCCCAGTTGATACTTGATAGTTAGCTATACACAGATAGATGCAGTACAAAGTTGAGGAAGCACTTATATTTTTTCTATTATTTCATTGTTCAGATCCATTTTTTGTAATGTTTCCATTTGATGGCGGACCCTTTCGTGTAATTTTGTCGTTCTCTTATCTACACCATAATTATGTGACACTCTGTTCTTTCTAGTTATGGGCATGTAATGTAGATGGTTGTATTGGGCAGCTTCGATCAAATGAGATTCAACTTCGATCAAATGATCCAGTGTGCTTCAACACAAACTAATTGGAATCGGCTATATTATCCATTATGCTGTGGTAGGCTCATTCCATTACTGAAGTATCTGTATTTAAATTCAATTAAATCACTGTAGTTAGACTTATGTTACTCTGATGTCAATAGACAATGATCCTTCTCTTTCATCGCAATTGTGGATGCTAAAAATCCATCAATTAAGAGGAAAGGACATTGATAATGTGGAGTGGAATAAATGCAATAATAATAAACAAAAAGTAATGAGAATGCAGTAAAATAAAGTTTAAGTTATTGGGTTTCACTTAATTTACCACATAGTCAATTAAACTAAAGTGCGTCAATCATGATTGTGTGTCATGCAATGGTGGCGGGCTCCACCGAACCAAGCGAAATGATAAATTAGAAGACAAGTTATATGTTTGTCGGTAAAACATAATTACATCCGTTAGTCAAAAATATAAAAATATAAAAGAAATATATTGGTTAAGTATAAAAAAGAAATAAGTTAATATATAAAAAATATATATATTTTACCGATTATTATATTTGGGAGTGCTATACAATGTAATTTTCCCTAGATTATTTTTCTTAAAGACCAAAATGCTTGGGTTGTACATTCAGCTGGAAAGGTGGTACATAGCTGTTAGCTGCTGTAATAGCTAAAAGCAGGAATTCAGGCCCCAAAGGTAATTTCTCCTTACACTGCAGTCCATCAAGATAATATTAGTACTTTCTATTATTACAATTAGGTCCCCTAGTTTGATGGTTATTTCCCCATTCTATCCTTGTTTGATTAGGATGCAACGAGATCATTTCGCGCTATTAGTACTAAGGGTGTATTCTGGGCCGGTCCCGGACCGGGACCGGGACCGGGACCGCGGGCCTGGCGGTCCCACGGTCCTGGTGGGCCGGTCTTCGTGGTCCCGGTCTTCAACCGGTCCTAAAGCCCGTGACGGGCCGGTCCTTACCCTTAGGACCGCGAAACCGGGACCGCTAAGACCGGGACCGGGTAGCGGTCCTGGGCCGGTCTTCGCGAGCCTGGCGGGCCCCAACCGGTCCCAACGGTAATATTTAAAAAAAAAAAATTTTAAAAAAATGGCCCAACGGCCAGATTTAAAAACTAGCCGTTGGAGGTCAAAAATAGCCGTTTTTGGCTATCAAAATTTAGCCAAATGGTCCCCAAACTTTAATATAACCCCAAACTTTATATAATTACACTTTTTTCCAATTCTCAACTATAAATACCCCCTCATTATTTCATTTTAACTCACCAATTCATCAATCTATCTTAATCTCTCTCAATCTCTCTCAATTGCTTATATTATTATTCCAATTTTGTAAAATTTTGTGAAGTTGGTGAATTGAAGTATTCAAGTCTTCAAGTCTTCAACAATTTGCAATTTTGAATTTTGAAGAAGTTGTTCGTCAATTCGATAAAGTCGTTCCAACTCTTAATTTTTAAGAATATATTTTGTGTTATTTTGTTTGCATAAATATAAATAAAATGGCATTTTCATTGAAAAAAATGTTTAGTGCTAAGGGAAAATATCTATTTCATACATATACATATAATATATATACATAATATATATTATATATATACATAACATATAAACTTAATACATATATATAAGTTAAGTTTATATATGTTAAGTATATATATATATTAAGTTTATATAATACTTACCATATATATATATATATATATATAACTTAACTTATATATATAACTTAACTTATATATATACTTAATATAAGTACTTAATACATATATATATATATATATATATATATATATATATATAAAATATATATATATATAAATAACTTAACTTATATACTTAACTTATATAAACTTAATATATATATATAGTTAACGTAGATAAACTTAACTTATATACTTAACTTATATAAACTTACTATATATATATACTTAACATATATAAATTTAACATATATAAATACTAAACATATATATACTTAACATACATACATATATATATATATATATATATATATACATACACTATATATATACATACACTTAACATATATATAGTTAACATATATATAGTTAACATATATATACTTATTAAATAATTTTTTTTTATTAAAAGCCCACGAAGCCCGCCAGGCCCGGACCGCCAAGCCCGGGACCATGTGGGCTTAGGCCCGTCACGGGCCGGTCTTACCCACCAAGCCCACGAAGACCGGGACCGCGAAGACCGGGACCGCCAGGCCCGGGACCGTTTAGGACCGGGACCGCCAGGACCGGTACCGCGAGGCCCGTTTAGGCCCGGGACCGGCCCAGAATACACCCTTAATTAGTACTACCCTGTAATCAAACTTTAGTAAAAATATCAATTGAAGAATCATCTTAATTTTCCCCTAATTTTAGCTCAACTTCATTCTCATTGAAATGTTAACTCCACTTGCATCAATTAGGGTTCGAGTTCGATTGATTTGTTAGTTTGATCAATTAATTTTTAGCTCCAGAATAACTAATGGACCTGTTGTGTAAAGTCTATGGCGGAACATCTGATGAAGAAGACGACAGTGGTGGAAAGGAACTTTGTAGACCCATATTGCCGCCACCGAAACGGGTCAAGTTCGAGAATTTTAACCGAGTTAACAATCCTTTGCCCCTCTACAGGTCCAATCCAAACACGAATACGAATCTTACAGCGGAAGTTTCTCTTCCAGGAAGGTACATTTCTAAGCGAGAGCGAGCTGCTATGGGTTCAGCTGCAAAAGTTCCAGAGGAGCCCAGCACACCGCCTAACCCTAATACTTCACCAGGTTTGTGGATGTTAAAATTTGGACATGGAATTCACGTGTCAAAAAATAAAGTTTGTTAAAGTTGAAGGTTTGTGAGTAAATCAACACTCCCTCCCTCCCAATTTATGTGATGATATTTGAGTGGGAACAAAGTTTAATTTTAAAAAAAAGTTTTAACTTGTGGTTTCAAATATATTTGTGTGGCCAAATCATTTTATTAATGGAAAAATAGGCACTTTAAAGTTAAATTGTTACTACACATAGAAAGTTGTCATTCTTTTCGGGACGGGCTATAAAGAAAAACAGAGGGAGTTGTATTTTACTTGAATACTAGTTCAAACCAATATTTCAGTATTTCACTTGAAGTTCAATATTTAGCAAATACTCATAGTCAAACTTGTATTTGTGAAATTGAAGAAATACCGAAATATTGTTTATGCGCAAAAGGTTCACTGTGATCCTTTTCGTTTAGAAGAAATTGATGAATTTGTCGCAATAGGGATGGTTTAATGCTTGAGACATGGGAGTAGGAGTTACAGCCTAGCAATTCAAGTTCAGTTTACAGGTGAAACACTAAGTGTGAGCTCATTTGTTCTAACCTTGGTAAACAGGATTATAGGTGGATGAGTCGAAGTGCTCTCAAATTGATGTAATACCACTGTCATAGCAAAAAAGAAGTTGATGAATTGAAAATGTGTAATTGCTGCCAAAAAATTAAAAATGAAGCACTTTTGCTTTTGTGCAAGGACGAATTGTTGTTTATTACTGATGAGAAGCGTATTAAGAACTCATCTTAATCCAAGAAACTAGGGAATTGAACAGATCCTGGTGGAGGAGAACAGCATAATATAAGAGGGGGAGAAAAAGAGAGGATTATCTTTGATGTTTTTTTGGCAGATCGATGGATTAAGGAATGAAGACTCTCACTTCCAGGAACTCTGTGCCTGCTCTTTGACTTATCATTGCTTATTACAACTGAGACCCAAAATAACCACACACCTTTATATTGCTGATTGCTTTATACTTCACTATTATGTTACCAGATAAAATTGTGGGGAACCTGTAACCCGAAGTTTCTTTTGTAATGTGTATAAGATGCTTCACTATACTACTTATGCATATTGTCAGCAATCTACTTGGACTGCTCCATTCGCTTAGCTGCTAGCCAGCCTCGGTGAGCTGTTTGTTAAGAATAAGAGTAACTACCGAGGTTAGGAGGATGCTGTCCACGGAAACCAAAAGGAAACCATAACCAGATAAGTTTTAATCAGTGGTGGATTTGTCAAAACCTAGTTTGTAAGCAGTGGACCTAGCAGTGGAATGGTAGCTGATAATTTAGCACCATTTGAAAAAATGACTAATTTTGTGAATTCGGTCATCCTTCAATAAACTTTGGAGCAATCCCTTTAGTGGCCTTTACCTACTCAACTACGGGTAGGATTGAAATAGCAAAGTGAACTTTATGGGCTTATCTTCTCGTCACTCATCACATATGTTTAGCAAACTTTTGCCGTTTATTCTCTTGCAATTTGATTTATATTATATCATTTAAACACCTGCTTTAGTGTGAAAAGTGCTCAGTGTAAAAATTTACTGGGCCCAGCTATTGATGTTTGGCAAACATTCACCCTAGTGAAGGAAGTTTTTTTAAGCAAGTCATCAACTTTTTTATTGCAATTGATGTCTTTGTGAGGAAGATCTTTGTTTTGAGATGATGTCACTAAAGTTGTTGTGCAAAGTGTTAAAGGAGGCACATGAAAATTTACCAACATGAAAGCAACTAGGAACTTCTTGGCAACTTTTCTTATTGTGTGAATTTATGATAATTTTGTGCAATAGCTATCACTTCTTCTCTGAATTCTGCATTCAAGTTGAGTTTTATCTGCAACCTAACGGAGTAAAGTCTTTTTTCGTCAGTTTTAGGGAACATTTTGGATTCAGTTCTGCCACATAATATTTTGTCAGCTTTGAGAAATCAAACTAAAGTCCATGGACACTTGAGCCATACGCCGGAAAGGCTCTATGTAGTTCTTGATGGTCACACAAGATCAGTTAATGCTGTACAGTGGTCTACAAGTCATGGTAACTGGAATTGGTGCTATTGATTTTTGTTTCATATTAGTCCTTTTTCCCATATTCATATTTCCGAAATTCCTGCCTCTGATACTGAAAAGGGTTCAGAACTCCCTTGTGGTTTTCAAATCCCTTCAAATTTGACGTTACAGTGAAATGTACTGCATCACTTTATGCATTTAGTAGAATGAGACTGGACCTTCAGTTTACATTGATTGCTCCAAATATTTGCTTGGGTCTTGGTGTACTTTGTATATTTACTTGTGATATCAATAAAGATGGACACTCTTCCCAAATGGCGAGGTGCTCTGCCGAAAGAAGGATCGGATAGATACTTGCTTTCTTGTCCTTAACCAAAACAATAAGGAAAAGAACTAATTACTCAATTTCAAGATGAATCAAGACTTCGTGAAAAAAATTTAACACTCTTTGGAAAAATCGAATGGCTAAAGTGAAAATGTTAGAAGTTTTGGGTCATCCTAGGAAAAAAAGGGGTTAATTTTACTCTGTTCAAAAAACATGAAGAAAAACTTTTGCTTTGGGTATTCAAAAACCAAGAATGCTTTGAAAACAAAGCTCAACAATTTTCACTTTATAACAATGATGTGAGTCAATAACTCGCTAGATTACTTAATGTAAACATTTAGTTGTGAACTTGTATTAAGTTTACTGTTTAATTTCGGATGTGAGATACTTTGATGATTCAATAGCACACTTGTATTCCTGATGTTCATGTACACTATTCACCATGCAGCTCACCTTCTAGTATCTGCTGGAATGGATCAAACTGTCTGCATATGGAATGTCTGGAGCAGAGATCAGAAGAAAGCACGTGTACTTAATTGTCACCATGCGGCTGTCAAAGATGTGAAGTGGTCACCACATGGTTTATTTGTGCTCTCTTGTGGATATGACAGCACATCAAGGTTGATTGATGTTGAAAAAGGAATAGAAACTCAGGTTTTCAATGAGGATCAAGTTGTTGGAGTGGTAAAATTTCATCCAGATAATTATAATCTCTTCCTCTCTGGAGGTTCGAAAGGTCATCTTAAAATATGGGATATAAGAGCCGGGAAGGCGGTCCATCAATATGTGCGAAATCTTGGTCCTATCCTTGATGCTGAATTTACAGTTGACGCAAAGCGAATAATTTCATCAAGTGATGTATCCAAAAGCAATATTAGTGAAAATTCAATCGTTGTTTGGGATATCTCTAGGGAAATCCCTCTATCTAACCAGGTAAAGTTTTTCATTAATGCCTTTTGATTTGTTTTTGTATGTTTCAGGTTTTGTCATGTCATGATTTATTTAGTCATTAGGTGAAACTGCAAAATAATATCTCCCTTCGCATTTCATGAGTGATTTTCATCATCTTAATGCTTGTGAGAAATGTTCATACAAGAGAAAAAAGCTTGAAGGCGGGCATGTATGTTTATGCAGATGCATGCCTATTAGGGAGAAAAGGAAAAAACTATTCATCATGTTCCTATGTTCTGCCATGTATTGAGCCAGTGCAGAAGTCGTACATGACCTTTCCAGTTCTCTAACTATTACCCAGTTGATCATCATAGTCCTTTTCCCCATGCTCCTGTCGGAGCTTCTAATCTTCTCATTTTTTCTGAAAAAGGTCTTGTTCTTCTTTATTGCTCCTTCCCTTCTTCTTTTTTCTCTGCTCTTATGCAATACACGGTCTCTGTATTCTTTATTTTTATATTTGTCTAAATTTAGTAGAAATTGTGCACATCCATGGGCATTAAGAAAGTGATGGATGGAGAGGTTTAACTACCAAATTGAGTGGTGGTGGACATAAATTTTATATGCAAATATCCTGAAGTATGTCTTTTGTCATGTCACACACTTCAATCGTCCACAGTTCATAGCCCGTTTGGCCAAGTTGCAAAAATCAACTTATTTTGAGAAGCACTTTTTTCAAAAGTGCTTTTTTCAAAAGTACTTTTGGTGAGAAGCAGTTTGTGTTTTGACTAATTAGTTTGAAAAACACTTCTGAGCAGCAATTAGTGTTTGGCCAAGCTGTTAAAAACTGTTTCTAAGTGTATTTTTCTCAAAAGTGTTTGTCAAAAAAGTACTTTTGGAGAGAAACTACTTTTTTCTGCTTCTCCAAACTACAACTGATTCTCCTCAAAAGCACTTTTTTTCGTTCCAGAAGCTTGGCCAAACACCTCAATTTTTGGCCAAAAGTACTTTTGGCCAAAAAAATCACTTTTGGCCAAAAATAATCTTGGCCAAACAGGCTATCAATCTCAAGGATGTGTCATAGCGTATATGCCAAATTATGCTAATCTGTATTGTTCTTTTTTTAAGTCTAATCTTGTGAACATATTTCAGGTCTACAGTGAAGCATATACCTGTCCCTCAATAAGATGCCACCCTTCTGATCCAAAATTCATAGCACAGTCAAATGGAAACTACATAGCAATTTTCTCTACCAAGCCTCCTTTTGGACTTGATAAGTTCAGGAGATATGAAGGCCATAGTGTTTCTGGATTCCCTATAAAATGCAATTTCAGCCTGGATGGTGAGAAAGTAATAACTGGTTCTTCTGATGGATACATTTATGTTTACGACTCGAAATCTTGTGAGCTCATCAGAAGGATCAAGGTATATGATGGAGCTTGTATCGATGTCGTCTTCCATCCTGTCATACCTGATGTTGTTGCTTCATGTAGTTGGAGTGGAGAAGTTTCAGTTGCAGTGACATAGAATGTATAACTTTATGAAGGGAGCTGGAGATTGTATCAAGTTTTTTAATCTCAATAAAAGCCAAAAGTATATTGTAAGGTTGAAAACCAGTAGATATGAAGGTCCTGTTAAAACTAATGAAATATAATCTAATCAGATATTAATATTGACCGGGAAGTAAACAGGTATTTGGGCCAACAAAAACTTTTAATTTTTCAATTCCACTTTAATAAATTTGCCTTACCCTTTTTTGTGTGTGTGTGTGTGTGGAGGGGGTGGGGGTGGTTGTGGGGCAATCAACAGAAGGAAGATGATTGCATTTTATTTCCTTTGTTTGGTTTGTGAAGAAATGTTGGAGATAGGATATGGTATGAAAAGAGAATATTACATTGGCTCTCAAAGATATTTTCTTTGCATGAATTGGAGTGTAATAATCCAAGAGGTTATAAGGCATGAGAATTGACCATGTTCTATTAGAAATAGTCTTTCTATCCTAAGGTAGGGTAAGGTTTGGAAATTAGAAGTGTCCGTAAAGTTAGTTTATGTGGATTTTGTTGTTTTTCCTTTTCATGGTTTGTTTCGTTACGTCTATGCTTTTATAACAACTCTTTTTCTTTTTGTTAGGATGAACAATATTTTATACAATAAATTTATTTTTTTAGCATACAAAATATTATTTATTTATAATAATTAGAGTACGGGCGGTAGTGAACTACCGTCGTTACAAGTGCCTCAATGAGCTATAATTATGCCTCTTAGGGCATTGTCATTACCTAAGCTAACTTACAATATAGAAACTTTTCTTACATAAACAAAACCTTCCTGATCTTTGTGATAGACTATCACTGGTTCAGGAGATAAAACAAAAGTACACAATTTATTATAACTGGGTTGCATAAGAGCTTCCTTTGCCAAAAGATGTGCCACACACTGTTTCCATCACGAAAGTTATGCTTCACCACGATTTCCTCCATTTGCAATGCCTTCTCCTTTAACCATCTGCAATCATAAATTAAATCATCATAAGTTGGATAATAATCATGCAGAAATCTTATAATCTCCATGATGTCTGTCTCCATTTCGATTGGGAATATTTTTTCCCTGATAATAAGTTGAACTGCCTGTTACAATGCTTGTAATTCTACTTGAATTGGTGCTCCTGCATGTGTTTTCTTGTGGTATCTCATTTTTCACTGGCCCTTATTATTTTGTATTGCTCCGCTTATTCCTCCATGTAGGCTATCCCTTTTAAAAGCACCAACAATATTGATTTTGTACCAACCCTTTTGAGGAGCCTCTCAGTTGATGCTAATGTTCCTTTTTAAGTTATTGGTAGTAGGACTAGAAGTTCATAGTTTATATTCAAAAGCTTGGTCAACAATTCTTTTTATCTTAATATGGTTATTGGTAATTATTTTGGTTATTGTGGTTTCTATTATTCCATATAGGCCACAAGGTGATGTGTTGTAGCTGTTTGACGATTAATATTCCATCACATTAATTCCCAATATGATTTTGCAATGATACATTCCCAGAAGATATGTGCTATTGTCTTATTTGTGCTCTTGCATATTAGGATATTAGGGTATATGATGAATATACTTACAACAACAACAACAACCCAGTATAATCCGACTTAGTGGGGTTGGGGAGGGTAGTGTGTACGCAGACCTCACCTCTACCCTGGGTAGAGAGACTGTTTCCAAATAGACCCCCGACATCCTTCCCTCCAAGAACTACCCACATTGCTCTTGGGCAGACTCGAACTCACAACCTCTCAGTTGGAAGTGGGGGTTGCTTACCATCAAAGCAACCCCTCTTGTCTATGAATATACTTACAATATTATAAAAAACTGTGGTACGGTATATAAAAAGGTAGGGTAAATGATAAAATAAAATTATTTAATAATAATGAAGCTGAGATTGAGAGAAAAACATAAGGAAACGACGCGGCCACCCAAATCGGTCACTACATAAAGTGGCATATTTCAGCATTACGTAACGACGGATTTAACGATACGATACGATAAAATTTAAATAACAATCAAAACAAACATTGTATTTAAAGTAACAATACGATATGATAGAACAAGTAACAACCATCCAGACAAGCGGTTAGGTAGGTAAGCCCTACTTAAAAGTCTGTTATGGTAGTATTTCCACATAAAGAACTTAGTTTTGTTGGGGGCATTTTAAGTCCAAATTGAAATTGTTGTTAGGAGAAACTTGATCATCAATTAACTTGTAGCAAGAATTTGTAGAAAACATGCCACTAGAATTTATATTCTATAGGAGAATGTTTTGGAGATCTAACATGCTTATTACGGGTTTGGGCATTTATGTTAGTGATAATATTTTGAGGGAGTTTAAAGGAGATTTTCCTTAGGTCCCAAGATCCTTTATCACGGATATCGTAATACTCAAAATGCTCTCGTTCATTATTAGTGGGCCAGTAATATTACTTCTGAGGTTGGTAATGTTTGGAATCCAATTTGTATCCCAAATATTTGAATTAGGGTGTTGGTTTACTGTCCACCTAATGCTCTTGGTGCAAACACACCATCCTTTTAGGAGACTATTCCAAGTATGTGAACCACTATTATGTTTTTAATGTTCTCGTATTTATTAATTAGGACTTTTGCCCAAAGAGATGATGCGTTGTTAAGGATTTTTTCCAGTAGGAAGTCCCTTTGTATTTTGTCTATTTATTTTAGTGTTTTGTTAGGAAGAAGGAATATTTGCATGAGGTGATTTGGAATGGTGTTGAGAGTAGATGATATTAAGGTACCTCTACATGCCATGCTTAACTACCTAGTATTCCAATTGTTTAGCCTTGCGCTCATTTTATCAATTAATAATTGATAATCCATGTGCTTGAGATTATTATTTAGTATTGGGAATCCTAGTCCAAAATTATTAGTAATTTTTATATCAAAGATACTCGTAGCAAGGTTTTTGGTAGAATCTTTACAATCTTGGAGACACTTATCTTTGATTTTTTTTCTATTGATATTCAGTCCAGAATAGTTACAAAAACTCTCCATGCTCCTTCAAATTGTGTGGGTTATTTTTTTATTTGCCTTCCCCATTAGAGTTAAATCATCTACAAATAATAGATGAGATGGGGGAGGGGGATTCTATGGTTGAATTTAATAGGATCCCAATTTCTTATGTCTACTTGATTATGAATATTTTTGGAAACATATCCATGCATAAGATGAATATGTATGGGGACATGGGTTCCCCTTGTCTTATGCCCTTTGTAGGAAAAAAATCTTTTATTTTGTTTCCATTTACTAGGATGGATATAGTACTAGTTGTGATGCAGCTAAGTATTAAAGAAGAAATATTTGGAGGGACTTTAAAATATTTTAAACTTCTGTAAATGTAAGACCATTCTAGTTTATCGAAAGCCTTTTTCAAATCAATCTTAAAGATTAAGCTCTCCCAGTCATTTGATGAATCCAATCGAACTTCATTATCCCTAGCCCGCCTATTTTTTAGAAAGCTATATTATTGTATGTTGATTAGATATTGTAGGATGGGCTTGATTCGATTGGCAATAATTTTTGTATAACCTTGTAGATGGTGTTAAAAACGTTAATATGCCAAAAGTTCTTAAGATTATTTGCATTATTGAATTTGGGGATTAAGCAAAAGGTAAATATTATTGATGTCTGGTGGCATTGTTTTTGTTTGAATTTTTTTTTGGCACAAATTTATGACCTTGCTTCTAATTATGTGCCAATATTTTGAAAGAAAAAAGAATGCAACCTGTCTAGGCCTGGGGCTTTGTATGGTTTAAAGGAGAAGACAATATTCCTTATTTCATAATTTCTTAAGGGATTATCAAGGCTCAAGTGGTCAAGATTATAAAAGCTTTCATTGTCACCTTTTGACCAATCTGTTTTTACATGGGAGGTTGTAAAAATATTTAAGAAGTAATTTTTTGTGGTTCGTTTGAGAAATTTGGTCAATCTAACCAATTCCCATAATCATCTTTCAAGAAAATAATTTTTCCTTCTTGTATTAGTAGCTTTAATATGAATTTTTTTTGTAATAACATCGCCATCGTTTAGCCAAGTAACCCTAGATCTTAATTTCCAATATTCTTCCTCCAGTTTCAAATAGAACCTGTTTGGATGGGCTTAAAACCTGATCAAACCAGCATTTAAGTGACTTTTTAACTTGTGAAAGTGTTTGGCGACCAAAAAAAGGCTTAAAAAGGTTAAAATATACTTTAAAAAAAGCCAAAACCAATAAGTTGGAAAATTCAACTCTTGCGAAATTAGCTTAAAAGTAATATTCCTTTGACTAAGAATATCATATTTTTATCCCTTATAACTTTTTTAATCCCAAAATTACCCCTCAATAGAAAACTCTAAAACATAGTATCTCCCTCTCCTCCCGACCAGCAACCCTTATGTTCCATTCACGTCCACAATTCCAAGCGATGGGTGAAACTCCAATCCCAGAGTCAGTTTTGAAGAAGTAGAAGAGGAGTTAGGGATGAGCTATTGCAAAGAAGGAAGAACTTGAAGCTGCAAATAAGAAGAATGCTGAGAACCGAAAACTAATCTACAACAGGGCAAAACAGTACTCAAATGAGTGTGAGGAGTGGGAGAAGGAGTTAATTCGTTTGAAACGTGAGGCTAGGTCGAAGGGCGGTTTTTATGTGGATTTTGGGATAGCTTGCTCCGTCGGACGGTCACCTCTATTGCTACTTGATCTTTGCCAACTTTAAGGATATTTTAGTTATTTTAATAAGAAAAGTGCTTACCAACACTTGTTTACCAAATACTTTATCAGTTTTTTTTTCAGTTTCAACACTTTTATCCAAACATGTAACTGTTTATTTATAAAACAAGTTCTAGCGCTTAACTTAAAAGCCATTTTTAAAGCCAATCAATACGGTTCATAATCTTCAATGAGAGTCTTTTCCGGATTTCTAAGATAGTTGCTAGTGGCATAACTAGGGAAATTCTGGATTCCATCTATTCTTTTTAGAATTTTCCTTTTCTTGGCAATGATATTGACAAAAGTATTATTTTTTCATTCTATAACATTATTTTTAAACAACTTCGTGCCACCTAATAAATTTTTATTGTCCCAACTATATGACACAAGATTAGAAAAGTGAGGCCGAGAACACCAGAATGTTTCTACTAAACTGTCTATCTTGACTCATGTTAATTCTATTATTAAGATTGATAACAATATGTTTATGATTTGAGGGAGTTTTGGGGAGGTGGATTATGGTAATATTAGGAAACACATTTAGCCATTCCTCATTTGAATATACCTTACCCAATCTTTTTATGATTAAACCATTTTTTCTTTTACGATGATTGGACCAAGTATATTTACATCCCTTAAGCCATAACTCTACTAGGTTACAATAATTTAAGCAATGTATCAGAGAGTTGGCACGTCTTTGAATAATATGCCTACCACAAATTTATTTCTATAGTCAATAATATTTCTCAGGCCCAACTATGCCTTATAAAAGGATAATGTGAGCGTTGCAAATATAATCCGGTTTACAAGTCCGGAATCGAACTCTACAAAGAACTGAGGTTTAGCTACAGTTGTTCACTATCACCAAGAAGATAAGTTTGAACAATTCCTAACTTATATATATATATATATATATATATATATAAATTCAGAATGTTGAGGTAAGTGCTTACATTACAAGAGTGCTGATGTAAGCGCTTACATCATATTTCATCTTTTTTTGATTTTTCTTTCTTTTGTCTACTTTTACATACAACAATATGTTTGTTGCTTTGAGCCGAAAGTCGGTCAGTATGGGTAGCCTAGCTTATATACCAGTTGGGGAGAGGCCATTTGCATATGATGTTCAGGCTCTAGCCAATCGGCTAGTGAGGTTGGATGTTTCTGAGCCGAGCCGAGTATTGGCTTGTGTTGTTTCTCGGCCCTGACTGGTAAGTCCTTGGAGCTGGCAAAAATTCTTCAGAAGAGGATGGTCAGCATAGCTTGTTTGCAGGAGACTAGGTGGAAAGGGTCGAAGGCGAAGATTGTAGACGGAGCTAAGCTGTGGTACTCTAGGTCCTTAAAGGGTAGGAATTGAGTAGGTATCTTAGTGGATAGGGACCTACGGGAGTCCGTGGTCGAGGTTAGGCGAGTGAATGATAGGTTGGAGCAGTTATTATTTCAGAAACGGGTCAGCATTATCCCGTTACCGCTCAGCTTCGATTTTTCTGCACTAATAATATGGCCGAATATGAAGCATTCATATTGGGATTGAGGATGGCAATAGATATGGACGTTCAAGAACTCTTCAACTCCATTGATGATTCAGCCATCATTCAACTATGCCACAATCCCAAAGATCAAATCAGTTATGGTAAACTTTATGAATCCTTTGTATTCATTCTACTCGTTCGACTGGTATTCCCCGAGGATTCATCACACTTAGGGATCGATTTTCATCCGGGAGTCGAAATGGAATTCTGACAGTTGTAGTAGCTTCGTTAGGTGATTTTGGATATGTCTGCAAATGTTCAGGTCATTCGGACATTGTTTGGTCGGGTAATTGATAGAAAGTAGGTTTCATAAGTTTGTTTTCACCATTTTTATGCCATGGCAATGCATGGCCATGGCACGGGGCAGGCTTTTAGCAATGGAACGACAATGCATGGCCATGGCACGGGTCAGGATGTGGCAGGCCATGGCAGTGCATGGTTGGCCACGGCCATGGCAGGGCGTGGCCATGGCACCGATGGCAATCGGCAACTTAGTAAGCTTCGCCCCATGCACATCGCCCCTTTCGGTTGTCGTAGGCCGATGCGTCCTACTACAATCGTATTACATTACTTTCAATCTGTTATGACTACAATCGTATTAGTCAAATGGACTTATATGGTTGTCGTAGGCCGATGCGTCCTAGTATGAACATTTTTCTTATGTCAAGGGTGTTTAAAACTTAATATATAAATATAAAAAATAAATTTTGCCTTATATACACCGTATAATTTTTCGGCGAAGGGTGTTCGGGTAAACACCCTTGCGCCCCCTGCTTCCGCCCCTGTGGCCCTTTACCAAGTTGAGGAAGAAGATATATTTCTAAGCTGATATTATTTTTCGGTGCACGATTTGGAGTTAGCAGCCATAATTCACGCTCTGAAGATTTGGAGATATTACTTATATGGCGTTTCTTGTGAGGTGTATACCGATTATCGCAGCCTTCAGCATCTGTTCAAATAGAAGGACCTTAATTTGAGACAGCGGAGGTGGCTAGAGGTTCTTAAGGATTGTGATATTAATATATTGTATCATCCGGGGAAGTCCAATGTTGTGGCTGATGCTTTGAGCCGAAAGACGGTCAGTGTGGGCATGGCATGGCACAAGGCATCGCTCGAGAGGCCAAATCCTATTCCCATGGCATGGCAGTGCATGGCCATGGCACTGGTCAGGACGTGGCAGGCCATGGCAGTGCATGGTTGGCTATATATATATATATATATACGTGGTCTCGCATGTGCGAGAAATTGACCGAGATTTTGATCCGAGGGTCAGAATGGAATTCCGAAAGTTTCTGTAGCTTCGATATATCATTTTGGACGTGTGTGCAAAATTTAAACAATCGGATGCGATTTGATACGGGTCAGGACGTGGCAGGCCATGGTAGTGCGTGGCCATGGCACGGGTCATGGCAGGCCATGGCAGTGCATGGCCATGGCACGGGGCATGGTTTTAGCAACGGAACGGCAATGCATGGCCATGGCACGGGTCAGGACGTGGCAGCCCATGGCAGTGCATGGGCCGTGTTATTTCATTCTTAAAGGCACAGAGGATGGTGGAAAAAAGGTATTTGTTGTATCTATCATTTGTGAGGGAGGTGGGAGCTGAGACTCCTAGTATTGATTCTGTACCCGTTGTGAGGGACTTTCTAGATGTGTTCCCATCAGACCTACCGGGCATACCACCGGACATGGATATCGATTTTAGTATTGACTTGGTGCCGGGCGCTCAGCCCCTTTCTATTCCTCCTTACGGTATGGCACCGGCTGAGCTGAAGGAATTGAAAGAACAGCTTTAGAAGCTTTTAGATAAGGGATTCATTCACCCTAGTGTGTCACCGTGAGGTTCACAAGTGTTATTTGTTAAGAAGAAAGATTCTATGCGGATGTGCATTGATTATAGACACCTAAACAAGGTAACAATGAAGAACAAGTATTCATTTACGGTCAATTACTAAATAACAACCACGATATATAAACGGAAGGTCCTATTACTACAATCGTATTACATTACTCCCAATCTATTATGACTACAATCGTATTAGTCAAATGGACTTATGTGGTTGTCGTAGGGCGATGCGTCCTAGTATATGAATGAAATAATATTCATAGATGGTCAAATACTAAATAACAACCACAATATATAAACAGAAGGTCCTATTACTACAATCGTGTTAAGTAATGTCATATGTTCATACTATGATGCATCGGCCTACAACAATCACATAAGTCCATTTGACTAATACGATTGTAGTCATAACAAATTGGGACCAAAGAAGGGAAATAGAATCCCTTGGACGTTAGGGGTCCCCTCAGCATCATCTTATCACAAATCAGTCGGGCAGCGTCAAACTCTCGCTGGACATAAGGGTTTTAAAAGGGGTTCCGCGACTTTGGAGTTTATTTCCACCATTTTAATCATTTTTGGAGCTCTTTGGAAGGGATCGAAGAGGGATACAAAGGGAATCATTCCCGGTTTCCAATTTATCAATAAAAATATACTTTAGATATTTAACTTCAGGAAAAAATGACTTGTCGTAGGCCGATGCGTCCTACTACAATCGTATTGCATTAGTCCCAATTTGTCATGACTACAATCGTATTAGTCAAATGGACTTATGTGGTTGGCGAAAGCGCATAGCCTGAGTCTTAGTTCAACCGAAGTTGAATTTGTTGGCGAAGGCGCATGGCCTGAGTCTTAGTTCAACCGTAGTTGAATTTATTGGCGAAGGCACATAGCCTGAGTCTTAGGTCGACAGGTTCGTAAGCTGAGATGAAAAGAGTTTCAAGTTCATTGGATTCCATGTTAGTAATTGGCTGTGGGAGATTCTTGATGTTTGCATTCGCTGAGACAGAAGGGATAGAAAGAAATGAGAAGATGAACATGAAGAGTAGAAGAAGAGGAAACAAAGAGAGTGAAAATGGATACATTTTGTTTAAGTCTGTGAAGTTCTGATCAATTGTCGTAGCTCTATTTGGTTTTAAGTATAGAATCAAGTTTTGCAACAGCTGTTAGTAGGGTATTGACGTCGAGCTTTGGTGCAACGGTAAAATTATCTCTGTGTGATATATAGGTTACGAGTTTGATCCGTAGACGCAGCCCCCCTCCCCCCACTTTTATGAAAAAAACTAACTCTTTTATGTGTAAATATTATATGGAAAATTTTCCACTATTTCCCCTATTTTTATAATAATTTTCCTATTTTTTAACTATTTTTCCATGTATTTTTCGTTTTTAATAAAAATAAAAATAAAAAAATATTTTTTTTTGTAAAAAATATCATTTACAATGTTTAAAAGTCATTTGTGAATATCTTAGCTAAGTTGTACCTTGGTTTGTGCTATTTGGTGATAATGTGAGGTCTCTTCATTGGTCTTTCATGCTCAAAATCTCTTCTGTACCATGCGGAATAACTAGGTGACACTTCACCTCTGGCCCAATCCCTTACATGACGAATCTACTAAAATTGCGCCAATTGCTCGCTAAAATTGCCTGAAAATCTCAAACAATGATCTTTGTTATTAATTTATATCATCATTTTGTTCCCTCAGGATAGCTGGAGCTCGCGTGCGAGTTCTATCGGGTAAAGCCAATGATTAGAGGCATCGGGGGCGCATCATCTTATGCACCTTCCTATGCTTCCAGAACTTCTTCAAAGCTCTCTTGCCTTTTGGCAACTTCACCAGGTCAAACGTCTTGTTCTCATGCAAAGACTTCATCTCGTCTTGCATGGCTTCTATCTGAAGGGATACGCATAAAAATGTAGTAACCCCTGCGATCGGTGTGAACCCTCTCCTCGCTTCTTGCATGGATGATGTCGGGGTGGGTCAGAATGACCCCGTGCTCCCGTAACCGGGCCATTCCAATCTCCCCCATTAGTGGAGCTTCATCCACAGGGTCCTCCCCACCATCGGCGGTAAAATCAACCACTGTACCACTCATCACCTCTTTCTTGCTTTTCGGTGGAGGCAAGTTCTGGATTGCTTTTATCTTTGACGGGTTTAGTTCAATACCACGCTGGCTTACCACGAACCCCAATAACTTTCATGATGGTACGCTAAAAGCACATTTTGCTTGATTGAGCTTGAGATTGTATCTTCGAAGCCTCTTCTTCTTCCTCGGTCCACTCTACAGGAGTATTATCAGGATCCACACCAACGGATTTCTCGTCTCGCCATGAGTCCGTGCATATAAAATTTATCAAAATCGGAGTTCGAATGGCCTTTCAAAATCCAAAAACTCGTTTTCATAATTTAGGCCCTAATTCTTCACAAATTCTACCCAATTTCATGAGTTTTGGTGTTGATTCTAGCATAAAATCATGTTTTTGAGTCAAGGAACTTACCTCCAGGGATTCCGCCTATGTTATATTTATTGGGATCGTGTGGCGTCGGCCCTTAGCCGAGATACGATACTGTCAGCTAATCACTAGCTTTTGCTAGAATAATGTCGTAAAGTCAGAGAGGAAGAAGAATGCCATCATAGAGGGATCAACATGTAAACTTGAAGGGATAGAGAACTCCTTTAGCTCAATAATGAAAGTTAGGGTCGATCGGAGGAGGCCTTACCTCTTAGATGACCCAAGCAAGTCATTAAGCTATTTGATGGATCCTCCTAACTGTAGTTACTTAAGGTCGAGCAGTAGACGGGTGAGGCCCACAGTTCTAATAGGTTTTCACTTGAGCTTTTCGCAGCCAAGCAAGTCTACAAGCCACTGCAGTGAGGTTATAGGTCTGATTTCTTTCTCGTATTGAGATCTTAGAATTCTATACGCAGCCCCCCTGCAAGGTTACTTTAGATAGCGGTATTTTCTGTATTTTTATTTATTTGAAGGACTTTCTTTCTATGCATTTGGAGATCACGCTTTCCAGATAGAGAACAAATGGATAGATCAAACCCTAAATTCCACCCCCTTCAACACTAAAGATCGAGCCTTTACTGAAAATGATCCAAGATTCAATAAGTTTTAATTGATTTGAGTCAGATCGCCCGGATTCATGTAAATGACGCACGGCCAAGCCATGCATGCCCCCAATGCCCACGCCCCATTCCAGCGTCCCACATGCGTGCCCGCACTGCCTGGCAGCCGGCACCTTGAGGTGAAATACCACTACTTTTAACGTTATTTTACTTATTCCGTGAATCGGAAGCGGGGCACTGCCCTCCTTTTGGACCCAAGGCTTGCTTGCAGGCCGATCCGGGCGGAAGACATTGTCAGGTGGGGAGTTTGGCTGGGGCGGCACATCTGTAAATGGTCTTGTCACCCTGGTTGTTCATGAAATGGGGTATGGACATTGTCGGCCCCCTGCCATAAAATAAATCATATACTTGAACTCGTGGGGGAATGGGTAACCGGATTTTGGTCCGAACGCCGAGTTCCGACCATGTGGGCCCTGGAGATTTAGACTGGTTTTGAACAGGAATTGCAACTAAAAATCGTGGAAGAAGTTCGTCTAAAGACGTTTGTATAAAGGTGTATAAAAGTGTATAATAGTATATACGGTGTGTTTATACACTCATATACACTATTATGCTATTTTTTCAAGAATTTAATTTAGCTACCAAATCATGTCGCTATATTTAGATCAGATTTAATTATATTTTGTATAATATTTAAATTAATAATATAATTATTAAAATTTTATAACTGGATCTCAATGGAGAGACCAGAGTTGGTCTCTACCTGCCTACCTTTTAGTTAGCGACCAACGTTGGTCGCAATTTTTATATTATATATATTTATATTTTATAACCCCTCTACAAACCAAAAACCCAAAAGGCTTCGTCTTGAAGTCCAAATAAGAAAAGCCAGAAACAAAAATGAAGAAAATAAATAAGAAAAAGGGAAAATGAAACGGAAAAGAAAAACCCCAAGAAAGTTCGAATATCTGTGGCTGATGTCGGTCTAGGCCAGTTCTTGACTGCCTCAATTTTCTTCGGATCAACCTGAATACCTGCTGCCGTCACAAGGCCAAACCAACTTAAGGTTCGAAGGACTTAAATGTCTACCTTAAGATTGGAGATCGTTAATCATTTTGATATTTGTACAAAAAATGATAAGGAGTTGAATAAGAACGGGTAAAGTTGTTTCTGGTGGACTTTTAGTGACGACTTTTAGTAGCGAAAATGGAGTTTTAGTGACGGATGGGGTGCTACTAGCATGTTGCTTTGCCGTTCCATTGCTAAAAGCCATCAGCCGCCACGAGCGTTGTCGCCTCCCGATGTTCGACCTAACCCACAACAACCGATGACAATCGACAACTTAGTAAGCTTTGCCCCATACACTTCGCCCCTTGCGGTGCTAATAGCATGTTGCTTTGCCGTTCCATTACTAAAAACCATCAGCCGCCATGAGTGATGTTATGCCAGACACAACCCAATTTTAGTTCTAAAGATCCAAATTTGATTTCGAGATTTCGAGAATTTAAATCATGAATTATAGGATTGATCTGGAAATTTTGGTTTAATTTCATCGAGTCGCGATTGGGTTTTTGACGCGAAATGTGAGTTAATTGTTTAACGAGCGAAATTGATGTTAGACTGAGAAAATGAGATCCAAATTCAGTTTCTTTTTTACCACTGGATCCGTATCGAACTTACGGAGCCATAGGAAAAAGAATCGTCGAATTTCGAGTTCGTATGATGGAGTTAGGACCATTTTGGTGCAAAATGGCTGTGTTGCAATTTTTTTGAAAAAGCTGCTGCATTTTATGAATAGTGAATAGTTGGGATGAGCCCTATCTGTTTAGGATATGCCTTGATAACATGATCCGGAGATGCGTCCCCAAGATCGAACAATCTTTTGTTTTGCAGGCGTGTCATGCTTCAGCATATGGTGGCCACTTCAGAGGAGTTCGAACAGCTGCCGAGATACTTGAGGTCGGTTTCTACTGGCCAACGGTAGCTCTATTTGCTTAATCACTGATCTCAGTCCTGGATTGATATCGCCATGTTGAAATGCTAACCTGTGACATGGCCACGCACTGCCATGGCCACGCACTGCCATGGCCTGCCACGTCCTGACCGTGCCATGGCTGTGGCCAACCATGCACTGCCATGGCCAGCCACGTCCTGACCCGTGCCATGGCCATGCATTGCCGTTCCGTTGCTAAAAGCCTGCCCTGTGCCATGGCTATGCACTGCCATGGCCCTGCCATGACACGTGCCATGGCCACGCACTGCCATGGCCTGCCACGTCCTGACATGTGCCATGGTCGTGGCCAACCATGCACTGCCATGGCCTGCCACGTCCGGATCAGTGCCAATATTTTTTGAAAAATGCAAAAAAAAAACAAAAAAAAAATTCCAAATAAATTTTGTTAAATTTATGAAAAATAAGTTAGTTTCTCTAAAAATAATTTTTCAAAAATGTTGTTAAAAAAAATTAGTTTTTTTTAAAGTATATATAAGGGGGGCAGAGGTGTTGAAAGGCAACTCAAGGTGCCGGCTGTCAGGCAGTGCGGGCACGCATGGGGGACGCTGGAATGGGGCGTGGGCATAAAGGGCATGCATGGCTTGGCCGTGCAACGTCCCCGAAGTTCACAATCCACGCCGGTAAGTACTCGTGCAGGCATAGACTCTACCAGTTCTTGCCATACCCTGTGCTGCGACAATTTCTTCAGTCCTGGCCTTGCCCTTCCTTCCTGCCTCAGCTATATAGTCCCAGGGTACAACAATTGTATAGAAGGGTGGGGTGATTTACATCACAACTGGGATAGCGCGTCTATCCTCACTTTGAATGGAATATGTGCCTTGGGTGGCAAGGCTACAACCTCAAATGGTCCAGGTGCATTTGCTGGAGACATGAATTCAACCTCAATTGGTATCGGTGTCTTTGCGGGCCGCTATACGGTGACTGACATCCTCGTCTATCTCCCTGTCCCCCTGGATCACCGATCCAAGGTATCTAAAACTATCCTTCTTGGCTATGGCCTGAGATCCAATCATTACGCTCCCTCCCACTTCGCTCGACTCAGCGCTAAACTTTCACTCCAGATATTATGTCTTAGACCTTCTTAGTTTGAACCCCTTAGACTTGAGAGTCCGTCTCCATTCCTCTAGCCTCTCGTTAACACCGACCCTCGTCTCGTCTACTAGGACTATGTCATCAGCAAATAGCATACACCAAGGTACATCCCCTTAAAGCCTGCCCCGTGCCATGGCCATGCACTTCCATGGCCTGCCATGACCCGTGCCATGGCCACGCACTGCCATGGCCTGCCACGTCCTCACCCGTGCCATGGCCGTGGCCAACCATGCACTGCCATGGCCTGCCACGTTCTGACCAGTGCCACACTATATATTTGTGTTCAGTGGCAAGATTTGTCGCCACTATAAACAATTTATAGTG